>JAJIYU010001347.1:0-37117 GCA_030144865.1 Tinospora cordifolia | reverse complement strand
AGATAATACGTCATGATAACCCGAAGAAGGAAGAGAGATGCAAACAAAGAGGGAAAGGGAGAGCAAAGAAAGAGGAGAGACGCAAAAAGAGAGCAGAGAGAGAGAGACGCAGAAAGAGAGAGCAAAGAGAGGGCGAGAGACGTAGAAAGAGAGTAGAGACAGAAGGAGAGACGCAGAACGAAAAAGAGGAAGAGGGGTAGAGACGCAGAATGAGAGGGAGAGAGTAGAGAGAAAGGGAGAGAGATGTAGAGTGAGACGAAGAGTTGCCAGAGTTGCAGAACGAGAGGGAGGGAGAGAACAAAGAGACACGTGGAGAGTCACCGAAGTCATTCACCAAAGAAGACGTCGAAGTTGCTCGCCAGTGTGTTGAAGATGATCAGCGGAGTGTCAAAGATGATTACCGGAGTCTCAAAGATGATCATCGAAGCTAGTTCGAGTCGTTCGACTTTGAGAGGTTTGAGAATGACGTTGGTCAATTAGATTTAGGTTAAAATTTAAAATTAATTAATTAATTAAAAGCCCTCCAATTTTTTTATATTTATAGAGATGCCACCGCAGCACCTAGACCACCGCCTAGGCGTTGAGGGGGCCTAGGCATCGCCTAGGCTTGACAACACTGCAATGTTCAACACCAAGATCTTTGGCTTTGCAAAGCTCAAACTTCAAAAATTCATTTTCCTGTTTGAATTTTATAAATGGGAAATAAGATGAAATTGGCATTGACTTAGGCTAATTCGTAATTACACATCCCAAGCCAACCACACGAAGTAAAGATCACTATATCAGTCCAAAAGATCATTAGCGATAAATATCAATGATTCTTCAACCAAAATACTTACATAGTGTGGTATTGTGACCCGAAACCAATACAAGAGAAATGAAATCAGTTTGTCATAGCACTCCCTGCATTTGATAGAAATATAGATACAAAGTTTAAGGGGGAAAAAAAATTCCAAACTGCTACAAGCTAGCATGATAGAAAACTTAATGATAGCTATGATGTTATACTCAATGAAAAAAGGTTGACATGCTGAAAACTTGAATAAACTAGAAAGAAAGAAACTGTAGATGCTAATCATTACTGCCATACTTTGGTTTTGAAGTACTCAAAGAATTTTGAATGCCCAATTATCAACTTATAACAGCCTGAAGATAGCGAGACAGTTTAATATATATATACAAAAGCAGGATATCATAAGACAAAAGATCTTCCTTTTCAAGCGATTCAACTCTAAACTATATATATGAAAAAGTCCTTAGCATGACATCATTCATTATGAGATTGAGTTCTTCAACAAGCAAAAAACCATGTTCAGAAGTAAATTATCCTAATATGCATAACCTACAAATAAGTATTCTAGAAAAAAAAAACATCATGAAGTCTCCATTTTTTTCTATCAGCATACATCTAATTTTAATTTGACTAAATTACAAATTTTAGAATGGAACAAATACTGTGGAGACCTCAATGAGAAGGTAAGCAGATATGCATGCAAAATATCTATCCATTTTGAAACTGCAACTAGGAAAAAAGGGTAAAGGAATAGTATATTAAATACCATTAGTAGTGGGATCTAAAATTTTTAGAAATGTACATAATTTTTACATAATATTCATCAAATTGCAACAAGAAATATCCAAGATCCATTGGATTTTATTCACATGGAGTTGTATACCTATGAACAAAACTACAACTATTCTGTCAAGTGAAAGAATACTGAAATATCTCTATAGATATGGTCAACTCCAAAAATTGGATTTATTATCCACAATCAAAAAACTAGAATTACCATTGAAGGACCAAAATAGAATCACCATTAACTTAATGTCACAGTTTAAATGCATCATGCTACAATAAATTGACCATGCTTATATCTATACTACAAGAAGAGGAATATGAAAACAATGATGTTGATACAAATAACTCGCTATTCACTCAATTCCTGCATTTGCATTATAATCGAAAGATAAACCCATTGAAAAAGTCAAACTCAATGGTTCAAAAATTCCCTGAAATTCAGCAAGAACTTCCATTATACCATTGAAGTAAGAAATCGATGTCAAACTTAAAAATTTTAAAAAAAAAAATTAAAAAAAAATAACTCAGGAAAATAATTTAATAAAATTCAACAAACTTCAATAAAGTTTCTTTTTTTAAAATAAAACTAGTTTGGTCACATGGTTTGCACATGTTAGAAATATAATTTTGAAGCATTAATAGTATTTATATAATAAAACGAAACAATTACATGATATAAAATATTATTAAAATACTTTTACAAAATAACAAATTTATGACTTATATAAAATAAGTAACGATGGCTTTTTCTAGTACTTTAGTTAACAATAGTTAACTTAATATATCTAACTAGAAGATAATAACATATATATTTTGATAAAATGTACATAATTTATAGAATGTATATACGCATAGCAATGCCTATTGCAACTAATTAAAGTAATCCTATAATATAAAAATTAAAATTTTCTATTTAAAAAAGAAAAACCAATAGACATCTTACATGTTCACAATCTATAGATAGCTATAATTGCTTAAATTTGAGACATAATAATAATTTTCATCCATAACTAAAATTAATCTTTTTTTTTACAATTATACATAAAAATGTATAATTATTATCATTATTTTTTATTAAATACTTAATAAATTCAATATATATATAACAATAAGTAAATACGTATGTATATATATCAAATAAACTATAATATAAAAACAATACCTTACATAATATTTTTTGTTAAGAAAACATCATTTATATATAAGATATCTAATCAAAACCCATACATTAATACGTATGAACAAAAAACTAAGTTGATATGCAAAAAACTTGATATGATAAAGAAATAGAAAAATAACAATAATATCAAAATTTTAATAAAAATGTTTAGTATCATATGTCCATTAAAATTAACAATATTTTTTTGGCAATTAGCATTTGTAAGATATGCATTAAAAACAATAATAAAAATTTTAAAAAAAAAGAAAAAAAAACTCAACAACATCGTATCTAAAACAAAAAGAAGTATTAGACTAAAAAATTATAAATTTAAATTTTTATGTATTTAAAAAGGTGAAAGAAGAAACATATGATCTAAAAAATAAAACCTGATAAAATGTAAAGCAAAATTATACCAAAAGGTCAAAAACCTTTAAAGAAAGATAAAAATCAAAATGAAATAAATAAAATAAAACCTAATAAAGTTAAGTTATTAAAGGCGTTATCAAATTATGTTAAGATGGCACATTATTTTTTAAGTTCTAACTACCCATTGACTCGAGGGTTTAATACTCAATCCTATAATAATGACAATGCAATATTTACACCTACACTACATAAAAATAAACTTTTAATTAAAAAAAAAATTATAAGATAGGTTAATTCCCCTCAAATAGCATAATTTGATAATTTGCTTGATGTTTATTTTAAGATCGATAAATGTATTTTTTTACAGTTATTTTATACAATATAAATAAGAAGTTCACTTATAACATTTAATATATTACAAGTAATTGTCCTAGTCTTTTAGCATTGCCGCATTAGACTTGTTTGCACATATTTATTTAAAAACAAATTAACAAAAACTTAGTGCAAAAAAAAAAAAAACCTTGAAGATAAATATATCATTAATAAATGATTAATGACGGAGATAGGTAAAATGAATAGATTTAAGTTGTTTTAAGTATACATGCATATAAAAATCATTATTAGATAAAAAATAAAAAAAAACAATGGCATTATAATAAACAACAAGTAAAGGGGTAAAATCGTATAAAAAATTAGGCCATTGAAAAAAGTAAACAGTACTTAAAAATTCTCTCTTTTATTAGAGGGTACAGATATGAAATTCAATTAATTTTTCGATAAAATTCAATTAAATTCCAGCTTAGTGCAAAAAATGTTATTTCATTAAATAGAAAACAAAGAAATATCAATAACTATGTAATACTTTCAAATTCATTAATCAATATGCCAGTATAAATTTTAAAAATTAATTCAATAACTAACAATGCACGTAGTTTATTAGATGCCACCAAAAAGAGAAGAAAAGAAACCAAAAGAAATAAACAGAGTTGAAATAATTTTAAAAAATACTTAAAAACAAATTAAAAAGTCTTCAAAGCCATCTTCATTCAGTTAGTTATTATAAAACAAGATTAAAAAACACATTCAAATAATAAACTGATAAATTAAGCATGGTTCCAGACTAGCAAAGTGCATAGTCAAGGAACGAATCACCACAAAATCAAAATTAAAACAAAGAAAAGTATTAAAGATCAAAAGCCATTATTTCAAATTTACCAACCCACTTAACAAGATAGATTTTATTAGGTTGGAGTATATTCATGTATTAGAAGTGTTTATTGACATTAATTTTTAGCTTATACTACAGTAAATCTAGATATTTGAATATGTATGCAAAACTTCAACAGAATTCTCTAATTTAGCTAAGTTTTACATAAGTTTTCCATGTCAAAGTGAACTTCTCCAAATCAATTTTAATTCTTCACTGACCAAAATCAAGTCAAAATCAAAATTTCAATCCTTGGCTAGACTATCTTTGGCTCTTGGACAGTTTGTTCATAAGAGAAAGTTCTTATTTCTTTTTCTTGAGGAAGTGACCATGTCATACCTCACGAAGAAGGAAACTTACCTTCTCCAAATATTGCAAATTAACATATTTTAAAATGCATGGTCTTAATGAATTTCCATACGGAAACCAAATATCTAAAGCAAGTTCATCCTAAATCACACAGCACAATTAATATATGACTTTCACAACAATGTCAAGGGAACTCAACTTTTACTTGGTCCTTTAAATATGACACAAATATACAGTGACCGAATGAGCTATTCTTTCAAAACTTACTTCCCTACTCTTCAGCCAACTACTCTACTAGTTAAAAATCTTCTATCTTATCTTTTGTTATCATATAATGACTAATCATGTTGATTTTACTCAACCCAATGCATTCTGATTCCTTCGATCAAACCAAAATGCTCTTTGTAGGTTCTAACAAGGAATGTTGTAACAAACTTAAAAAATTGATGCTTACAAATAAGAACTCCTTGTAATTAAAGATAAAGAAGACCGCAATAGAACATTAGGCTTACCTGCAAACATGAGTCCCAGACGTTATCATCTCAGCATGGTTCAGTGGCAATATTGTTCTATCTACAAAGAAAAACAAGAGAGGACTTCAAAAACTGCTGACATTTTAATCACTAACCAAAGAACAAGCAGATCAGTTTGTTGGTTAATTTCATAAGTCACAAAGGAAGATTTAATCCAACCAAGGCATCAACAATGGTTCAACTCTACAGTTTAATGGCTTATTCATATGTTTCTGCTGTGAAAGAGCAACCAAAAAAAATAAAAAACAAAGAAAGAAAGAGAACAAGAACTCGAAGTTTCTCTAAAAAAGATTAAGGATTTTTTAGCAAAAACAGTTTAATCATATTAATATGTCTGAAAGGATATAAACAAAGAAAGTTGTTATCAAAGTGAAACAATGAGGAAAGTTGTGAAGGACTAGAAACCCAGATTCAGGAATAAACTGATCATTGAAGAAACTTTTTGCAGTAGACACTACAGTACCGACATCGATCAAGAGACAGGAAAATGGCTTCGTCGATTGTTATGGAGGCTAGCACAGCAAGGAGAGGTGGTAATTATTAAAAAATCCGTAGAAGTAGAGGTTTTGTATTAGTAATTGAAACCTTCACAAACAGACGAGGAAGTTACCTAAGGATGATGAAGATAGAGCAGGGCAAGCAGAGGTTGATTTTTATCCCGAAGGAAGGCAGAAACCTGAACTGGCAGGGTTTTGCAAAGGATCTTGATGGATGTCTTCAGGGGTCTGAAAATACAAGGTGGCAGGGTACCACGCATGGAGTGAATCGGAGTAGGGAGTGCCAAAACGGAGATTCCAAGAAAGTAGGTTGGAGAGGAGTGAATACCACCATTGCAAAGAGACAATTAGGACAAAATTATAGTGATCATGCACAGGAGTCTATTGGTCTGAAGAACGCTGGCAAAAGGTTTTGAGAATATCACCAAGACGAGGACACAAATGGCACAAAATTACATAAATAATTCCCAGAAATCCTATGTCCCAAAGAGAGCTTACAAGAGTAACTCAACACGAAAGAGGTTGTGGCTGACTTTCTAGTGATTATCGGATATGGTTCGATGGGGACAGATAGAAGAAGAGGTGTCCAGATAGCTTGAGTTTGAGTATCCCCTAATATCGATATGTGGGGATAGGGCACTGTAAAAATGCCCCAATGAAGCTGTGCGGAGTTCGTTGCAAAAAGGCAAAACGCATTTGACTTTATAAGATTTGAATGTGGCAACCTAAATTTCAATGGTAAAATAGAATGTTTCTGCGTTGGGATGAGTGGGCGGGCATTGAAGGGATACCCATAGAAGACTGGTCCAAAAGTACGTTGAAATTGATTTATTTTGGGGGCCGGGGGGGGGGGGCAACGGTAAGCTTTTCATGGCCAACGGTAACAGAGACGCTTACTGGAGGGGGAAGATGCCAACGGATCACGTCAACACAAATCAAGGAGCGAACCACGATGTGTCAAAACAAGAAAGAGTGGTTGCGCAGGCTCAAGAGTGGATGTATAAACGGGAGGCTCGAACGGACGAAGCATTCGCTGTCAACAGTGTAGCAAGATGTGACAACTTAGAGGGAGGAGAGCAAGAGATGGAAACTGCTCCTCTGAACAGTTCAAAAGGAAGATGGTTTGTTCCCGTCAATGGAGAGGAAAGGAGAGAAGATCAATACGAAGCATTAAATGAGATGGGAAGGGTGTTGTTTAGGGAATACATGACAAAGGGAGAGGCAGGTGTCCAGCTACGTGGCACAATGGGCAAAGGTGTGAATCGAGATGGAGAAGATTCTGGTGGTTTGTGGTGAGCCCCGAGGGAGATGGTGTACATGGAATGTGGACCGTATTGTGTTGGGCCCAACAAAACGAATGTCACCGAGGCCCATGGCGCGAAGGAGGCTGGCGTGAATGGGCTGGAGGTTTTAGCCCGTGGCGGGGCCCAAGGCGAGAAGAAGCAACTGCAATTGGGCTGGAGGATGTTTTGAGTGGTGCGACCCATTTCCAAAATTTTAAAGATGATAATGTGGGGAACATTTTTCTGGAGGTGAAGTCCACTACTTATGAACGAAGTCATTGGGCAAACTAGATCATATTGGTGGTAAAGAGGTGGTTGATTGTAATGCATTAGTTTACGAATGGTTAGAAGCAAAACAAGAGTAGGGGCATGTGAGGGTAGCGATCAAGAGGGGAAGGGGCAGGTTGAAATCATTACAAACCATTGTAGCGGGGGATTTCAATGTGGTTCAATTTTCCTCGGAGAAGAACTGTGGGCGAAATACCAACAGCATGAAAAAGTTCAATTGCTTGATTAGGGAGTTGGGCCTCCATGATCCTCCTCTCTACAATGGTACTTACACTTGATCTAATTGTCGAAGGGGTCCAGTCTGTTGTAGGCTGGATAAATTCTTACTAGGAGATGGGTGGGTCGAGCTGTTTCCTTTCTGTAGACAAGAAGTGGGCAGTCCCTTTGTGTCCGACCATTGGCCTATCTCGCTCAGTACTTCCACTCCAATGTGGGGACCAGGTCCAAAACGGTTCGATAGAAGATTGGCCTATCATTCGGAATTTATGGATAAGATCAAGGAATGGTGAGCTCCTCTTGTATATGGTAGATGGGAAGGCTACAAGTTTATGCAGAAGCTCAAAAGGGTTAAGAACGCATGCCACGAATGGGGAATTGCTTTAATGGGACAGACGAAAAACAGGAGGAGAATGTTGGAAAGTAGCAATTGCTTTCTAGACAAATTAGAAGGAAGTAGTCAATGGGATGAAGAGAAAAGGAAGGAAAGGTGGGAGAAAAATGGGAACTATGAAAATTAAATAGGGAGATGGAAAGGGGAGAGTGGCTTAAGGCGCAAGTTAAGTGGTTGACGGAGGGGGATGCGAATTGTAAGTTTTTTCACCGATTACTAAGCGGAAGGAAAGTCTCAAATTCTATAATGAGGCTTAAAGAAGATCAGGGGAAAGTGATAGAGGGAGAGAATCTTACAGCAAAGAACATTGTTGATTATTTTATCGGGGTGTTTGGGGAGAAGCAGGAGCATGAATGGGGTTTTGAAGGGCTTAGTTGGGATCCTCTTGGGGAGGGGGATCGAAGAAGTCTTGAAGAGCCTTTTTCGAAGATGAGGTGAGATCGACAATCTTTGATTGTGAAGGCTCCAAGCCGCTAGGACCTAATGGTTTCTTTATGATATTCTATTAGAAGTGTTGGGATTTAGTGAAAGAAGATCTAATGGCAGTTATGGAGTTCCATAGTTCAGGCATAGTAAACTAAAGCACTAACGAGACATACATTTGCTTGATTCCGAAAAAAAAAAATGCAGCTAGAATGGTTAAGGACTTTAGACCTATTAGCCTCACTACAAGTTTGTACAAGATCATTGCTAAAGTGTTAGCCACTAGGATCAAAGGGGTAATGGGAAGAATAGTTGCAGAAAATCAATTTGCCTTCATAAAAGGACGACAAATAACGGATGCAGTGCTAGTGGCCAATGAGCTAGTGGAAGACTATAGGGTGAGGAAAAGAATGGTGTTTTGGTGAAAGTGGAGTGGACTTTGAAAAGGCATATGATATGGTTGATTGGGACTTTCTTAATTTTGTTTTGGAAAAAAAAGGGCTTTGGAACAAAATGGAGAGGTTGGATTCAAGGATGTCTTCGGACAGTATCTTATTCCATTTTTATTAACAGCAGACCGAAAGGTAAAATTATGGCAAAGGGAGGTTTAAGGCAAGGTGACCCCTTGTCACCCTTTCTTTTCACCTGGGTTGCAGATGTGCTAAGCCAATTGTTGGATAAAGGGAGGGAAGATGGGAGCGTGCAAGGCTTTATGGTGGGCAAGGATAAGGTGGAGGTGTCTCATTTACAGTTCACAGGCGATACTATCTTGTTTTTGGATGAGGATGGCAATGATATTGAATATGCTTTCAGTCTTGTAATGTGTTTCTATTGGGCGTCGAGCTTGTGTGTTAACATGGCTAAAACTTGCATTGTCGGGATATCCACCTCTGAGACTTGGTTGAGGAGTTGCAGAGGAGATTGGTCGTGATTTAGGGGATTGGCCGTTGAAGTATTTGGGAATATCGTTAGGCGGTAACCAAGGATCTCAAAGCTTTTGGGATCCGATTGTCGCCAAAGTGGCAAAAATATTGGAGGGATAGAAGAGAGCATTTCTTTGAAAGGGAGGAAGGTTAACTCTGATTAGCTTAGTTTTGGAGGCTTTACCCACTTATTACTTGTCGATGTTTAGGATTCTGAAGAGAGAAGCTAATCGGGTTGAGAAGCTAATGCGCGATTTCTTGTGGGGTGGAAATGACGACCGTCATGACATGCTCTTGGTAGAGTGGAGACAGGTTCATATGAGGAAGCATCTTGGGAGCCTAGGGATTGATAATGTGATTGCAAAGAATAAAGCTTTGTAGGAAACATGGTATGAAAATTAGCTGAAGTTTGTCGAAATTAGCCGAATTAATTAGGTAATTTGGACAATTGAAGCGAAGTTCGCCTGTAATTATAAAATTACAAAATTTTGTCGAAATATTCGAAAATTGGCAAAGTTCACTTAAAATTGAAGTTTTGAAGATTTTTGTAAAAAAAATTGTATTAAAGCCATGAAAAAGAGCATTTTTAATGAAAAAATTTATGTGGTGCACAAAGATTCTTCAGTATAATTATAGAGATTATATAAAAAATTATTTTCTATAAATAAAAAAGATTTAAGTCGAGATATGTATAACTGGTGAGTAGCTATTCAAGAGAAAGAAGAACAAACTCTAACTTGGAAGAAGAGAAGATAGAGAGAAGAGTGATAAGAAAAAAATAAGCTAAAAGCTTAAGAGAATAGATGTTGAGAGAAGAAAGAGAAAGAAAAATCAAGGTTTATGTTTGCAAAACCATTAGGGATTGACGATAAATTTTTCTTTATTTCTTTCTTTTCTCTAACAATTTTAAGTTAACACGTGCAATGTGCATAAAACATTGTTAATGTTAAAATACATGTACGAAACCATTATATGTATACTTTTATATGTAAAATATATTTAATATGTTTATTTTTTATATTTTTAATAGAAATTGTCCATATTTTAACATTTACATAGTATTTTTTTTTAATTTTTTTAACTTGGTAAATTTTTACAAAAATTCTTTCGAATTTCTCGAACTCTTTGAATTAATTCTAATTTTCAAAGGTCAAAGTTTGGGTCAAAGTTGAATTTTCGTTCCTTGGTAGGGAAATGGCTTTGGAGGTGTCCTAAGGAAAGAAATAAGCTTTGGGGGAGAGTTATTCGGAGTAGACATGGGCTGAATTCGAACGATAGAGATGCAGGAGTTCAGAAATATGCGACTTATAGAAGTCCTTGGAAGTTCATCCACTCTCTTCATGCGTGTTCGGCTAGGAAGAGGTGAGATCATCCGCTTCTGAGAGGATGTTTGGTAGGGCACTGACGCTCTCTCAAAGTTGTACCCCGGGTTGTACAGGTTGTCTTATGGACATAATTGGCCCGTCTCTAAGTTTTTATCTAGTCTATTGATTCTTCGACACCGCATTTGGAACTTCATTTGCGATCTTCAGGTGGTCCGAGGTGCAAGGAGGAAGAGACTTTCCTTTATATCCTGCTCAGGGAGTTCTTTATGTCGGACAGAGAGGACAGAATTGTTTGGATTAACGAGAGTTCAGGGGAGTTTTCATGTAAACCTTCTTCTCAGCTTTGTTAGAGGTGCCCTCTTCCCTTCCTTCGTTGTTTTTAAAGGAGCTTTGGAAGATCTCAGTACCTTCCAAAGTGAAATTTCTAGCTTGGGAAGTGACTCGGAAGAGGGTGAATAAGGGAGACATGATCCAAAGGCGGTTTTCTAGATATTGTTTGTCTCCTTCATGTTGTACTTTATGTAAAAGAGATAGGGAGTTAGTGGAACACATGTTCCAGTCCTATTTGTTTGCCTCTTACGTCTGGGAAATTTGGCAAAGACAGTTCTCGTTTCCACAGGAGATTGCTACTTAGGAGTCCCAGCATAGTGTTTGTCCACTCTGGGAGGAGGCAGATAAGAAGTGGAGGTTTCATTAGATAGTGGCTTGCCTAGCTGTGGTGTGGTGTCTTTGGAAGGAGAGGAATGCTTGGATTTTTTATGACGAGTTCCATCCTCCCACGAGACTTGGGATGAATCCAGTATCTAGCTTCTTTTTGGATTAGCAATTGTTCACTTTCATTGGATTATTCTATGGCGGATTGGTTGAGGGGGTGGGGTTATATTATTTGTGTGGGTGGGGCCTAGTTTTTGTGTTTGTGTTTTGGTTGGGGCTCCCCTGGTTTTGTACTTTCTTCCTTTCTATGAATAAAATTGGTGGTTTCTTTAAAAAAAAAAAAAAAGGATATAAACAAAGATCACCAGAGGTGATCACAAAATGAAGCTGGGATAAAGAGAACAAAATGAACATCTAAATAAATGTGTAAGCCAAGCATGAAATATGTCTCCACAAGGACCACAACCATATACTCCAAGATGTAAAGTTAAACATGGTACTATATGTAAAAAAAAAATTATGGAGCCTCCACTAAAGTGCTAAGATGAAAATTGTCTGCCCCAAAGCTTAGACCCAAAAAAGCAATCATACATGATAGTGTGTGTAACAATGTCTGATAACAGATTTAATCATTTGAAGATATTTTGTTGTGTTCTTACTCCCCATCTAAAGGCCCACTTGAAACCTATGACACTCGGATTCTTTACTTCAGCCTGATGTACCATTGTGCAACACTTTATGATACAACATGACTAGAAATATGTGTCCTACACTTAAGAATTTGGAATATTACTATTATAAAAGAAGACAATGACTAATGTGTAACAATTTGCAAAAATGAGGGAATAGAAAGAACAATGAACAACTGAAAGAAGACAACACAGGCAAGAACCATACAAAATATAGGATTCATATTAAACCTAACACTGTCCAAATACCCACACACAAAGTTAGAGAAACTTGTTAACTCAGTCCTAGTATCCTAAAATTTAAAAATGAAAAAGTTGACACCCATACTAAAGCCTAGGCAACATAGGTCATCACAAAGACACGAAAATCCAAAACATAATCAACCTTACATAATATTCCATCCTACTACAAGAATTCGACTCGTAAGAAAACCACACAATCTGCTCATCAAATTTAGGAATAGGATATAGTTATAGACAATGTAGTAGAAATTGGCAAAACATTCTCCAAATTTTGTAAAAATTTTTGGGCTGTATTTATGGAGAGTAATGACGTGTAGCCTTTATCTTTTGCCTATTATATGGAGATTGCTTATCTCCTTGTTTTATTATTAACGAATGAATCACGTTTCCTTTTTCTCCAAAAACAAAACAAAACAAAAAAAAAAACAAACAAAAAGAAAGAGAAATAAAGAAAAGAAAACCACATAATATGATTGTCCAAAGTCCTAACTTTCATTAAAAGTTGGAAGTGCGCTCCCGAATTAACGACAAAGCTTCTTATCAAAGGGTGGAACATTAGTTTTGATCAAAAGGATATTGGAAGTCTATCCTACATATTTTCTTTCTACGTTCTAAAATGATTCTATCTATTGCCTTGCAAATTGCAAAAATGATAAGGCTTGGGAACAAAATCCAAGAGATGCTAGCTTGGTAACAGAATCTCTCTTGGAAACTTATTCATTCCCTTCACCCTATTTCTTCAAGCTTTTTTAGATTAAAATTAGTTGGTCAAAGCTTTAAATATTGGAAGGATATTTGCTGCCAAAGTACCAACCTCCAAGATCTTTCACCACACATTTAAAGAACATTGACAAGCAAAGTACCCCGTTGCAGCTTTGTTGAAAACCTGAAGGTTGGATTTCCTAGAGCTTGCACCTTGGAAGGAATTTGTCTATAGAAAGGCAGTACCAACTTCCAAGATATTTTGCCACACATAAACATCTGCAAGCAACATCACCGCACTGCAGATTTGGACAACTGGGGAGTTGGGATTTCCTGGAGCTCAACCCTTGAGAGGAATGTGTCTAATAGAGAAGCAATAGAAGCCATATCATTACTCAAAACCTTGAAAAGGGGCTCAACTACATGGGGGGAAGACACATAGCTTTGGTCAATCCAAAACTTAGGAGAATTCTCCTCCAACTACTTCCATTATCTCTGTTCACCAAATGATGGTCCAACCATTGCCGAATTTCCACATAAATATATTTAGAAAGCTCATATTCCTTCTGAAACTATACTTTTGGGATGGACTATTCACATGGCAGGCACAACCTTAACATCTGTCGAAGGCACTTCAAGAACTGGTCTATTTCTCCCAATTAGTTTTGTTTGTGGAAACAGGATGCAGAATCTAGCCGTCACATTCTCATAGCATGTGACTGTAAGTGAGATATTTGGGCTAGTTAGAAATCCTTTCTCCAATGAACAAACCTCCCAAATGAAGCCAATTCATAGATGTCTTTGCCCATTTGCAGTCGGTTTGGAAGGAGAAAAACTCTCAAATCTTTGATGATTGAGAAATGAGTTAGGGTAGCTAGAGACACTTCTTTCTTTTTTGCCTCACTTTTGGGTTAGTGCTAGTAAGCTAGCAAGCTATTTTTATTTTGGGGTTTGGACAATGGATTGGAAACTGAATCTTAACAACCTTGAACTCTGATCAAGGATTGGTTGGGCTTACGTAATCATTGATGAACATCATGTCATATTAACACAATACACAAACTTATGTTTCTTGTTAAAATAAATAAATAAATAAATAAATTGAGGTTTTAGAACTGACACACCATAATTAAGGTAAAGAAGTCAATGCTCATCTAAAAAAATGATAAACAAAAAAATAAATTAAATAAATTAACAATCTCTTAAGAAGTTATAAATACAATAACATATAAAATAAGCAACAAATGAACTAGTTTTGCACATTTTTTGAACACTCAGGTGATTTATCAAAGTATATGTCAACTATGTCAGCCATAATATGTTGTATTCAGAAGTTTTTTAAAAAAAACATAGACTACAACTTAAATAAATAAATAAATAACAAGAAAATAGTAAATAATATTGTGAAAATATTAGGCAAATATGTTGACGGGATAGTAGGCCTTTCCCATCTATCACCACATTTCACTAATATTGAAGCTAATTCAACTTGTAATTAGAATAAGCTTTGATACAACTTGAAATTATAAGGATAAAATCATTAGTTAAAAGCTTTGAATTCGTGAAATTAATATCTATTGATATGGACCTAAATGAATAAAATAATAGTGAGAGGGACTGGAAGAGGACAAAGAGGCCAGATGCAATGCACTTTCCTTCTTTTTCTTTTCTTTTTTATTTTTGCTTTATTTACTTTTTTTTTTTTTTTTTGACAGGGGAAGAAGTGAACCAAAAAGTAAAATTTCAGAAAATATTGAGGCATACACCCCATGTTTGGAGTGAATAACCCTCACAATGCCTACAAGCCTAATCCAAAGCAAAACCTAGGTCCCTTGCCTCAATATGCATACACCTTGAATGATTTTTAAATCCATGACTTCAATATGAAAAATCTAGATTTTGCTTAGGGGTGGCAATTAATTACACGATAATAACTCAACTCGAACACGACAAGTATTTAACAAGATTGAGTTTAGGATAAATGGGTTTAGGTTAAAATGGGTTAAACACGATTAAACACGACTAAAATTTGGGTCATAAACACATTAACCTACTAAACTCGAAAATGACCTGTTTAATACAATTATGGACAAATTAAAAGACTACAAATAAATTAATTCAACACTAATATACTCATTAATATATTGAAAATATAATTTTTTAATTTTTAAAAAATATTTTTTAATTTAAGTTATTTTTAATAAATTCTTTATGTTTTGTATTTTAAATAATACTTTTGTAAAAAATAATTTTAAAAATTATTTACAAAAAGTTAAATAAGCTATATATAAAAAAAATAATGATACAATTAATAAATAGATTGAGTTTGGGTTTACAAATCTAACACAATTAATAAATGGGACAAGATTAAGTTTGCACCATATGAGCAATACATGTTTACGACACGACCCGTTTATGACACGATGACATGAATTATCTCTCCTAATTTTGCTCAGATAAGCCAATAACCAATACAAACAAATTTCTCATTATCACTATCACATCAGATGCGGTGCAAGGACCTTTTGTAACGAATATCAACATGATGATTAATAAGTCAATGTAACTAGACTATCCAAAAGTACCTTTAAGTTGCTAGACTAACAAAAGTACAAATAAGGGGTATGCACAATGTAAGATATTGTAGATTACATGTCAACGCCATATCAGACATATCTCTATATTATAAATATAATGAGTTTCTACATCACCAATAGTATGATTACCAATTTCCCTGTTGTCCAACTTCACAATCCACTCTGAAATAACATCTTGCAAGGTCCTTCCCATCGATCTGATACACCTTTCTGTGATCTGAAAACCAACAAAAAGTTCCTAGGGTAATAAAAATTGATAACACAAATACTACTAAAACAATTTCACAATTGAGGGAGAAATTCATACATCTTGCTCATATTGATTATTTTGGTGCGTCAAAAATGGGATTCTTGTGATCCTATGCTCCAAAATCTGCAGAGCATATGACATATCGAATTTTAGGAAACAACTTGGTAGCACATACTACCTATTAACGCCAAACAGTCCTAGCAGAAGAATTTCCACAGAAAAGCAATTTATCTTCTTATTCGTAGTTGTGCGAAGCAAAACTTCACATAATTAAGCAACTAAAGGCTTATGAAGACTACAAACAGATCAAGAGAGCACAGTTGTTCCAAGAATATCAGTTTGTTAAAAGAAGCACAAAGGGAACCAGTTGTTCCAACAATATCAGTTGATTATATATATATATATATATATATATATATATAATCAATTGAAACAAGAAATCTATAAAAATTCTGAATTCCAAATTTTTTATTGCATTTTCACTTTATTAAATGAAAATTTTCAATACATTACTGCTAAATTTTCTTTTTCCCAATAACTGATAAAATGTTCATAGTATATAAAAGGAGTATACAATAATTGGCAGAGTTAAAGGACAGGATGGTTTCCTAAAAGAACTCCTTTGGATATCGTTAAAATAAATTTCTCTAGCCGTTTAAGCCATTCTGACCAACACTGTTCGCAAGAAATTTAAGAGCTGCCATCTAGGAAGAAGCCCTGAAGAGAAAGACTTTTCCAAACATAATATGAATTCCTATCTGCCACTTCAAATATCTACATATTTCCTATCTATACAAAAACCATATCAAGATCAATCCTTTTTCAAATGTCAAATAGACTGAAACAAATGATTCATTGTGGAAAATGGTTTAAAATTTTCCTGAAAGTCAGTGAACTTCCATAGATTATATCCCTTGTTTTCCAACTGAATTGTGAAGCAGGTGCTAAAAATCCAAATTTTTAATAAAATTTGGTAAACTCCGATAAATTTCTATTTTTAAATTGTAAAATGCAAACCTTTGAAATTCGAAAAAAATTCAAAAAGATCTTATGAAATTCAATAGAAAAGTTTAAAAAAAAAAAAAACTAACTTTAGTGAAATATCAATAGTTATTCATTATTCTCAACTTCATCAACCAACAATAAATATAAATTTCAAAAAGTGTTTTAAATAACTTAAAGATTAAGTAGTTTATGGGATATGTTTTACTAAAAAGAGAACAAAAAAGAAGCACATAACTAAAGTTGATATAAGATATAAATTTAAAGATAAACTAAAAAAGTTCTTGAAAAGATCTTCTTTAAGTTAGGTAGTATTAAAAACCAATACAATTAAAAACAATGCACTAATCAATTAAGCATGGTAGAACCTAAACTAGCAAAAAATATGATAAAAAAGCAAGCTCCCACAAAATTAAATATCAAAACAAAGAAAAAAAAAATTACAACAAAAACCCATCATTTCAGACTTATCAACCCACTTAACAAGACTGAAAGGTTACTTACTAATATTTTTTTGTATTAAAAGTGTCTATTAATATTAGTTTCTGGCATATATTAAACTAAATCTAGATATCTAAGCACATATGCAAAAGTTCTCTAAACTTCTATAATTTAGTTAGCACACTTTGAATTTTTTATCCTTGTAGACTTGTAGTGGAAGGAATGGACAAAAAAAATATAATGAAATAATGAAATATTTAATTCAAGATACAAAACGCAACAAAACCATTTTTCAAATACATGGCTTGGCTACATGGATTTATCACTTTACTTTAGTTAGTTCCAACTTAATTCCCATTAAGTTCCTATGATGCTTAAGCTAGCTTGAGATGTGAGAACAAGAACCAAAGCTAGCTAGGAAGAGAACACCAACATGCCTTAGTTCACAGTAAGACCGTGAAAAGAATATTCTTCTTACTTAATAATTTAGAAATACTTGCAAAACAATAACCAATTAGTTAAGCATTAAGGAGATAACAACACTAGCAAATTTTAGATCCAGAGGGTTTTTTCATGTTAGGAGACTGAAAATTAAAGAGATTTTCACAACGGATCATAATAATGAAAATTAACCATTTCATTTAATAACACAACTAGTCCCTGTTTGATAATGGAAAAAAATAAAAATGTAGTCATACCTATTTGGTTAAAACTGCTGACATTAAATCATAGATATCATACTAAAAATTAACCCACTATTAGAAAGTGCTCAATACTACAAGAAAGTAAAGAATAGATGACCACAAAATTAAACTGACCAAAGAACAAAGTTCTATTATTAAAAGAAATGAGATGAAGAGCTGCATACAGGCTTGAAATTCTCATGACTGCAAAATGAATGAGAATCAATAGCGGCCACTCCAAGTGCCCTCCAATAAGAGCCACAAAATGATCTGTCACATCCTAAACCTATATAAGAAGAATAAACAAAGATGGAATAAGAATTACTCAAATGCATGGATCGCTGAAATAGCTATTTTAGTTGTCTTCTGTAAAAGGGAACAAAAAGATATTGGATTCAGTAACACTTGTAAGCAAAGCAGGTAAATAATAATTCAAGGCATTATATGTAAGTAAATATAATCATAACAAAGCATTAGTAATAGGAAACAAATGTGCAAATAAAACCAAAATGTTATTGGTCCAAGATAAAGGACAGTAATGCAAAACCAACACAAAGCCAATTGAGCGTGTATCTAGCTTAACATGGCAAGCCAGATTCCTGTCAGACACACACATAAAAGCTGAACAAAAACAAAGGTCAGAAAAGTGAATGCTACACCTATTGGCAGCATGAAAATTGAGGAATAGGATGCCACATATCAAGAGAAGGTTAATGATGTAGTTTCTTTTCAAAAATAAAATAATATAATGAAAAGAAAAACATATGAAGAGAAGGATTCGCTAGAATTGAATGAACAAAAACAAGCAAATGAAATGACTAAAGAAGTGGCTCTAACATTACATTTACAGCACAATAATGAAAATCTCAGAGGCTTACTTGCTCTGAAAATCCAAACTACAACATATACAGCAGAGAATTGTCACTAAATTAACATCACGGGTGCAACATAATTTAAAAAAGAAGCTTTATGAAATCTCTCAGAGGACTATTTGCTCTAAAAATCCAATTTGTAAGCAGATAGGAAGCAACATATACAACAGAGAACTGTTGCTAAGTTAAAATATTGATATGAATAACAGAATCAAGAATATAATACAAATTGAAGCCATATTTGAATGTCTTATAGATGGCACAAATGGATGATAACATGAGGACAGCTAGTTGAGATTTAGCCATGTAGAACACACTACGAAGCTACAACAATGGGAATGAGTAAAATGTATCAAGTACAAGTTAAAAAGCATGAGAATACAGAAAATTTGGAGTAGCTTAAGCATTGATGGAAAGCATTAGCGCCACAGAGTTAATACATATGCCTGCAAAGGGACAAATTTTACCCAAAAAAAAAGTATAATTGACTCCAAAGTAATTGGTATAAAGGTCTACATTTAGATGATGGTGTTCTTTTCCACTTATTATCAATTCTGAGAAGCTTATGCTGTTTGGAGATTATACTTATAAACCATGACCTATACAGTTGAACCATCTTAATATTTATCCTCAGATAAAAGAATTTCTTTCAATTCTGTAGAAAGAGCAATCTAGTACCCTGCTTAATATAAATAAAATCCTAGCAAATCTCCAACAAAAAACAAGCAACTCAAATGGAATTTAAGGCTACACTAATATAAATTAGTAAGATATGTTTCAGATTTCTTTTTTTTTTTCCACGAGATGAAATGAATGTAAAACCAATATCTCAACCAATCTTAAAGACACTAATGATTAACTACTTCACCAGCTGCTATCCAGTTCAATGATCAAACCGTAGTGAAGTCCCACACTGAATACAAGTCTGGAAATTAAGTAGTCTTGTTGATTGGGACCAAATTAAAACCACCTTCATTGTTATTTACTTCCTAGGTTTTTTTTTCTTCTCTGACAGGAAATAATATAATCTAATATGATATAGAAGGATTTGTTTAACATACGAATTCTCTTACATCTTGTTCTTCCTCTTAGCCTGCAAATCTGATGGGTTACATGAAACTGGGTAAAGTAAAGAGCAAGAACTAGATATAGCACTTAAACCAAGTCAGTTCATGCTTTTACTATATGAAACTCCCATGTGTAATACTAATGAAGCCATGAAATATGTGTTTACAGTGTTGAGGTACACTCATGTCAGTTCGGGATGGCATCATTCCCCCGCATGAATGGCACTGTAGGTGCACTGTAGTTCGGTTGCAACGGAACCCACCAAATCCAGTCCCTGTTAATTTTTTAAAAAACAGTTAATATGACATAATCCAGGATATTAAAAATTTTATGAAAGAAAAAAAAATTAACTTCAAGCCACCGTGTAATCAAAAGCAATATGTAGTATTGCACCCAAAGACTCAACTAAGAGCTATTACAACATGCTACATGAAAATAATAGCAAATGTCAATAATAACTAAACTGCAAAAGTAAAGACAATAGGAAGCCAGAAACTCCCATATGCATTGGAAAGCATAAATTATAGCCCTCTAAATTGTTTTTTCCCCCTTTCAATTGCCTGCATTTGAACTCCAATCAAGGATAGTTAAAGGTTCTCTGTAAAGAACAAGAATATCAAACCTTACAGAGAGAAGAAATCACTTTTTGTTACATTGTATTCAGTGCTTGGAAGTTCAAAAAAATGTTGTTACCTATAAGCCAAACTTAAACAAATGAGGGCATTAAAAACATATCTGCAAAATAATGGCAACGCAATTCTAGTTAACCCTTCCAGAATAGATTCTCCAAACTTGACCAGGATATTATGGAATGCCCCAAAAGAAATTGGAAATGGAACTTTTAATTACTAAAAATTGGGAACAATTCCATTGCAAGAGAGAGAACTGAATTCAATGGTAGCCATTTCTTTCTGAATCAATGATACATCAAAATACAGTATTCTCACCAATGTCATTCCTTAGATTATATCAATAAGTATATCATGTCGCTACTTGAACGGGGTTCCCATTGACAACCTAAATGATAGGTACCTTTTTATTTAATCTCACAGAGGTCCTATGTGGATAAATGTTAGACCAAATCCTTAAAGAAAGGATTTCTTATAGATCGAAATTCCAAATATCTAGAATAATCTCTCAAAAATTCTTTTTTTTTTTTTCAATTTGCTAGAGGACACACACTCCAAATTCTCTCAATCTTTTAAGATCCCTGTATCAAAACAAAGTTCCCTAGCCTATTTCCAACAAAGACCAGAGAATGCATCATGACAAAAAAAAAGTTCCATGTCCTATTTCCAACAAAGACCTGAGAATGCATCATGGCAAAGAAAGTTCCATGGCCCATTTCCAACAAAGACCTGAGAATGCATTGTGGCAAAGGAAGTATTTAACAAGGGTCTCCTGTGAGAAATAAGGAAAGATATTTCAAGTTCCACATTCAGCTTGCTGCTAAGATAAAGATGCAAATGATATTGTTGGATTCCAAGTTCCATATTTAGCTGCTAAAATAAAGATGATGTCGATATTGTTGGATTCCATTTAACGTGGTATTCAGGTTCCAAATTTAGTATGTTGTTGATATGATGTTGAATTCCAAATTCATTTTAAGTTCTCTCTCTTATGTAAATACAGATCTATCAACTTTTGTAAAATAGGAAAGCCAGTATGCATATTTCTATTCATATTCTTTGTATACTTCTATAAGAAGTAATCTGGGTAACTACTTATTATCAGTTAATACACATAGATTTTATGTTGTTAATTCCCAACTTCAACTAATATTGTATCAGAGTCATAATTTTGCAAGAGATCTTATCAGTTACTATACAGAGAATTTATTTCGTTAATTCTCAATTTATGCTAACATTGTATCAGAGCCTTAATTGTGCAAGAAGTCTTGACTGCAAAACGCGTTATTAATATTTGCATGGTACCCATTTGCATATTGGTAGATTTCTTCTTCTATCTCTCTTCTATTCTCCACATGCGGATGAAATTACATGTGAGGGTGAGTGTTGATAATAGCTTGACATGCATTATTGGACCCTAATTTAATAGCTAGAAGCCAATAGCTTTTAGGTTGAGTGGTTTCTAACACTATCATCATACTAGACATCTTCCAAAATCAAATTTCTTTGTAAATCATGTAAAAGTGCAAGTGAAATTAGCAAGTACATGTTGGATAGTAGATAAAAAAAAATGTTCATTGACTTTGGAAGGTTGATCGAGCTTTCATATTAGCATTTTATTTGTCGTTCATATGCACATTTTTCTACATCTAAAAACTACATACTAAAATAGTCTTAATGTCTCAGCAATTTCCGCAACCATTTAGCTAAAAGGGTATCATTACTGTTCCATAATCTACTTGTTGCCCACCCACCTCTATCCACGAGATGCTAAACAACTTCCAAACCACAAAATGAGTTTTACCACCTATGTCACGTTAAACCTCTTTCCCATTTAGATTTTTTAAATTATCCACCACAAAGAAACATAATAAGATTCAAACATCTTCCAATTTCGAGATCAAATATAACATCCTGAAAATCATAATCAAGAACACTTAGGCCTTCATGAAATCAACGTTGCATACTATGCTTGCCGTTTTATGCAATTGAACTCTTCCACCACTTTGTTGGCTCTAAGAATTATGTTCATGACTCATATTCCGTGAACAAAGGCCATAAAGAATCATACATAGTCCAAGTCTCAACCTTTGGGAGAAGACGTTGAAAATTATCCTATCAAGATCTATGTCACCAGGACTCAGGTATGCGTGTCAGACAGGTTACGTATCTAAAGATATGACTCTTTCATTTGTCAACTTGGATATTGAAACTTAGTTTAATTATAAGTTCTTTTTTTTCACTCATTTATTGTACTTTTGTTTTTTTTCACTTAAGTAAATTTCACCTATTAGTTATCCTCTTCCTCAATGCTTTCTCTTTTTTCCATTGGAAAGTTTATTTAGCAACATTCCAAGAACCTAACTGCTGGACACATATCACATACACGTCTTATCATGAAGTCTTGGACATGGGTACATCAAGGTAGAATAAAGGGTCTAGGTAACATAGATCAAGACTACATGCACAACTAAGGAAAAAAAAATGAGCATATTATATCCAAGAGACTTCAGCCAATGTGCTATGCAGACAAGGGAAGTTGTATGCAGCTTAACCTACATATTGGAAAGGTGGTTTTCGGATATGAATCCAAGACCTCCAAGTCATAATAAAGTAACCTCAGCCATCGCACTTAAGCATGCTCTCCACTGAGCCAATTGGTTAGAAATCTGATAGTTTCCACAAGTTGAGATTCTTTGGGAGTAAACGTACGTAGTTCCCATAGCACAAGCATTGATGACTCTTTTCAATGCTAGAAGAAAACCAGGCTAGCCCATCAAGATGGGGCATTTGTTGTTTTCCCACCAAAGAAAGTTCAAGATTGATCCCTATTTCCTCAAGAGGTGTCTCCAACTATTGACTTTCAATTGCAAGAATAGGATGCCCTTTGCTCTCAACCCTTGTATTTCAACATGTCTTTCCATCAACCAATATTCACCACCCGCGCGCCTCCCCCTTCCCCCACCTTTTTTTTTCTTTTTTTTTTGACTTTCATAGTAAATTTTTCAGTTTTATACAAATCAAAAAGGATAAGTAAATAAACAGACTTCACATCTCCTCCATCCAACCACTTCAATTTAGCATTTTCTATGGAAATGTGTTCTTTCCTTCAAATCTATCCAAGCTTCTAATCCCCCTCCATGTTATCCACCTATCCAAATCCTAAACCGAGTACATCCCATTCAAACAAGGAATCACATCTCCACTTTCTAAGAAAGTTTTATTGTGACATCGTCCCTTTTTTTCTTTGAGAAGAAACAAATTTTTATTAGCGAAATAGTTTGAAGTGTTACATTTGGCCAATAAGCATTGGCATTCCCTGAATTTTATACATTATGCATACATCCACCCCAATCAAAAAACAATCTAACATGCATGGAGCAGTGACAATCTCAAGTACAAAATTCCAAAAGATTGCCTTCAATCTGATAAGGTCCCATATGTTGCTGAGGTCTTGGCATTTGTCATAAAAAGCCTATGTTATTCCTTTCCAGACACACTTGCCACAAAGTAGGACCAATAGAGATGTGCTTCACCTCCACTACAATCTTGTTCTAAATGCTCCTCTTTCTAGGTCTTAAGCATTTGTCAATTGTATATGGTTGGGTGATTCGGCCCTGCAGAGAACTCGCTCCATTTATCCCACAACTTTCTAACCCATTAACATCCTAAGAAGAGATGATCTACATTTTCTGCCACCTGAAAGCACAAAATGCAACACTCTGGAGAGAGGTATGGATTTGCTAGCATGTATTGGAGTAGATCTATGGTGTTTACCTTCCCATGTGCTAAGACCCATTTGAAAACTCCAACCTTAGAAGGGATGAGCATCTTCCATACACGTGACGCACTGTGGTTTTGTAAGAAAATGTTGAAATGCAGTAACAGTAAGGCATTTGCTAGAGACTTACATGAAAATAACCCATTTGCTTCGAGAGACCATTTGAAATTATCAGGTAGGTTGGTTACCTGCATTTTCTCCAATGCTAATAAGAAGCTAGGTAGCTAACTTAGTTATCTCTGTGTTAAAGGTATGAAGAATTGGAAATCAAGGAACAAAAATTCAACCTTGCCTCAAACTTTGACATTTGAAAATTAGAATGAATTCAAAGAGTTCGAGAAATTCGAAAGAATTTTTGTAAAGATTTATCAACTTAAAAAAGTAAAAAAATAAATAAATAAATAATATGTAAATATTTAAATATGTACAATTTCTATCAAAAATGATAAAAATAAATATAAATAAATACATTTTACATATAATGGTTTTTAACCTGTATTTTAATGTTAACAATGTTTGAGGCACATTGCGTTTATTAACTTAAAACTATTATAAGAAAAGAAAGAAAGAAAAACTTGTTGTCCATAATGGTCTTAGAAACATAAACCCTAGATCGATTGATCATTGGTTCGTTAGTCACTACAAGCGCAAATGTATTCGATCTTCTGTATTGATGATGACAGACGACTCTCGTTTCTTGTTCTTCTCTCAATGTCTCTCCTTGTAGACTCTCAGCTTATTCTTCTCTTCTCTTTCTTCTCTCTATCGTCTTTCCTTCAGGCCACAACTCATTCTTCTTTCTCTTGGATAGCCACTTGTCAGTTACTCATATTTTTCCTTCAATCTTCCTCATTTAAAGAGCAAGATTTTTTTTTAACAATCTCTATAATTATAAGGAAGAATTTTTGTGCACCACATAATCCTTTCATTAACAAATGGGTTTTTTTACGACTTTTATGCATTTTTTTTGGCAAAAATTGTCGAAACTTCGATTTTAGGTGAACGTCGCAGATTTTTTCGAACATTTTGATGAAATTTTGTAATTTTACAATTACCAGTGAACTTCACTTCGATTGTCCAAATTATCTAATTAATTTGGCTAATTTTCATACCATACTGAAAATTCCAAGATACGCTCGAGGACTTTCTAGTGACAAAGTTAGATATTGGACAATTATGTATTAAGGGTAATATAAATAATGTTGGGAATGATTGTGCCAATGAGCTTGTCCCCAACCGTCCATCCTCCCAAAAACAAAACGTTTCTCTATAACCAACTACTAGCTGCCTATGAGTGTTAACCTCCTCTACCAGCAAGCAATGAACTTCCAGAGACACCTACATGATAATCTTTCCAAACCCCTTACTTCTTCCATGTTGTATCTACTTGCTACTACCCTTGCCCATAATGTCTCTTTGAAGAGCATAAGCGGCCATCTCCATTTCCCACATGACGCTCTATTTTTTTTTTTTTTTAACCCCAGATCAACAACTCCCAACCCTCCCTTCTCCTTCAATAATAGTGTCAACTTCCATTTGACCAAACCACATGCTTTTGAAGCCATTTGCCTGCTACCCAGTGGGGAAAATCTCATCATCCTCTCAATAATTTTTGCTGTTCCTTTAAAAATTTTGAACAATCATAGGAAGCAAGTTGGCATTGCTTCCAATGCTACTATGCTCTAATCACGCTCCTTTGGACAGAAAAGAATACTTCCAACCTTCTAGCCTTTGAGAAATTGTAGCAATTACAAAGTCCTGAAATTTGTTCGATTGGGGTTTCTTTAAAATGACATTCTCAAATATCTCATTGGACATGATCCCACAGCACAACCATTGTTGTTGGCAATGGACAAGATCGTCTCATTTGCCACATGTGCCCCTGCTAACTAACATTTTTCAATGTTCACTTTAAGCCTCAAGAACTCCCCAAAACATTTTAACAATTGGGAAGTGTTCAGCACATTTAATCCTCCCCTTTCAACAAGAAAAGGGGTATCTTTGTGTATTGTAGTAGTGCCACCTCCACCTTGCTCCTGCCAACTTCAAATCCTTGGATTAATTTGCGAAGCAATGCCCTCTTCATCAATCTTGTCAGCCCATCACCAACTAGCATAAATAGACAATAGGAATGGGGATAATTTATCTCCATGTCGTGGTTACCTGATAGTCGAAAATTTTTCCCTTGGCTTGCCATTAATGATCACTAAGTATGATACTGACATTACTCAATGCATTGCTACCCAAAGCCCTTCTTCCTTATCACAAATTGTCACAACTCTTTTTCTTTTTCTTTTTTTTTTTTTTAAGACAAGAAACAAAAGATTAAATTTTATTAAAGTGGAAGTATCGTACAAGAAAATGAAAACCCAACTATAGAACACCCCTCATATATTATACAAAATAGAAAAGCAACCTCTAAACCAAACTCCTAAGGGATACCTTTTACGCACTTTAGAGGAGCTAACCCAAAAGTAAACGAGATGAAAAACACTTATCCCAAACACCTTCAAAAGAAAGCATCTTGTCATAAAAAATTCTGCTATTTCTTTCTTTCCATAAGCCCCAAACCATTGCTTCACCAATAATCCCTTACCCTCGTAGAACACACATTAGCTTGAGGGAAGGACCATAATAAGGATATTGATGATAAAAACTCTCATTGTAACTCTCAAGGGATGAAAATTCGACTTCACCCCAAACTTTGACCTTTAAAAATTGGAATTAATTTAAAGAGTTCAAGAAATTCAAACTAAAGGTTGTAAAAATTTACCGACTTAGAAAATTTTAAAAAAATACTATGTAAATACTAAAATATACACAATTTCTATTAAAAATGTTGAAAACAAACATAATAAATACATTTTACGTATAAAAGTATACATATAATGGTTTCGAATATATATTTTAGCATTAACAAAGCTTAATGCACATCGTGCATGTTAACTTAAAATTGTTAGAAAAAAAGAAGAAACAAAGAGAAATTTATCATCAAACCCTAATGATTGTACAAGCATGTTCCATTTTCCATTCTTCTCTCAACATCTCTCCTCTTAGGCTTTTAACTTATTTTTCTCTTCTCTCTATCATCTCTTCTTCAGGCTACACTTAGTTCTTCTTTCTCTTGGATAGCCACTCACCTTAAATCTTCTTCATTTATAGAGAATAATTTTTTTTATACAATCTCAATAATTATATAGAAGAATATTTGAGCACCATGGCAACTCTTCAGCCCCTTTTTTTCCACACTTTTTTGAGAACTTCCATTCCAAGAATAAGTGATGACTTGTTTCTCCACCTTTCTGGGATAAAATGCACCAATTAGCCAATAATGCCCACTAATCAAATATTTGTTGCAAAACATCCAAGCAATTCAAATGGACAATGGACCAACCCATAAATTTAGCTTTAGAGCTAACATGATCTGGTCAAATATAATTGTGAGGCAAGAGATTATTTGCAGCACCCATTGAAGAGGATAAATGGGACATAAAAGACATTGAATAGAAGTAGCCTATTGGATCAATGGGCTAAACCAACATATCCGACCCTTAGATAAGTAAACAGGAGCAAATCCAGGAGAAATGCAACCTCTACACATTCTCTATCAAAGAGATCACCTCAAAAGTGAAATTTCCAAGAAGGGTTCACTAATTTATGTAACAGTAAAAAATTGGTCCATTCAAGAAGGATGTTATTTTGTAAATGTTTGGAAAAAGATTCTTGAAACTTGTACAGCAGCAAATGTCTTGCCAAAATCTATAGGTTCACACATGACCCATGTTAAGAGGAGGAACACTATAAAATGATGGCAAAAGAGGGTGAATAAATTTCCAAGGGCTACAGTAAGTAGCTGTGGAGAACACACTATAAAAAAAAGAGAGTTATATTGCTACACATCTCTTTATTTCATAGCTCCATTTTAATGTTTGAAAACCTTTTTTACATAAGCTTGAGGCCTTTCAAATTACTAGGATTGCATATTAGTACCATTTGGCTATTTTGGTGAAGTTGCAATGCTCCAATAATATGTCATCAAGTGTTAATAGCGCAGAATCCAACCAAGCCAAGGTAAATTTGAGTTGAAAGAACAATGAATAGAGGCCAATCTAGCTAACGCCTCCTAATGATGTTGGGAATAATATATTCAAACTTGTCATAGTCCAGTTTTTAACACAATAGTTAGTTCCTATTATTAGAGTATGAGAATTAACATTAAGAAGAAGGAGATCCCTTAAGTCAAGTTACTCAATTAGCTTATCAAGATTTTGCGTGTTACTAATAATAGGAACAAACTATTGTTTGCTTCAAACCAAGGAACTGTCGTAGCTTTCCCACCAATTCTTGTCCATAACCTCCTTCTTCTCTCTAAAGATAACAACATTCACCTTACATGCACACTGTTTGTTATATCAACCTGCATATACCTCAAGCTTCACTACATCCAACATTCTAAGAAAAGATCTCAATAAAAACGTTTTTCACTTTCTAATTGAGGGATCGTACATCACATCACTCAAGCCTCTTCTGGAAGTGTTAGAAGTGACACCTTCTGATGTTCGAGGGACATCTGCCATTTCGAGTCCCATCCACCATTAGCTCGCCCTTGGACGTTCTTCTTCAGATGTGAACGACCTACACGAAAATGATGAAGTTGGTAACCTCAATGTCTTCCATGTTTCCATGATAAATACAAATTGCCCCTCTGCATGTAGTCATTCTCAATATTCATGAGCTCATCAAAATGAGTAATGGGACCATTCCAAATGCACCTTGCTATTTTATAGTGGGAAGTCTTCCCAAGTTCGTATCAAGAAATACGACATGAGAGCATAGTATTAGGGGTTAATGTGTGTAATTTGAAGGAGAAGAGTAAATGGATTGGGAATGAAGCTTATGATTCATAACTTTGGCCAAATTGGGGCAATTTAATAGGCACAACCAGAGTGTCCATCTTTATATTCCTTCAAAAAATTAGAGTCAGTCTACATCATATGCCACAATAGTAACTAAATTCATCATCTTCACTGTCAGATATCGAAGAACTTCCTAGAGTCTCTAAAACCTCCACATGAGGTTATATTTACCTCCATTTGAGATTCAGGCTATATCCACTATGAGGGTATCATTAATTCCAAACACCATTAAGTAACTATTGTCTCCCTTCAAATCTTAGCTTTTGTATTTCCTTATGTTTATTCCTGAGATTGGCCTCTAAAACTGCAACTCTTTCATTTCATTGATAAAACACTTTGACATCTCTATTGTTATTTTTAATGCCTGATGGACTATTTATTTGTCATGAATAAAAAAGAGTGCATGATTCTTTTTGACTCTCCCTTCTCCTCATGGTTTGCTGTTGCTCCCCTCCTCACCTAAATGATATTCCAGATATTCACTAGATTGAGAGTTTTGTGTAGACTCTCTAGAACTATTATTTTTGTCAGAAGACAAAAGTCTCGCTAGCCTCACAGAAATGCATTTGAATTAGGTTTTGTGAAAGTACATCATTGGCATTGCCTTTTCTTATGTTGCAAAAAATTAATTTGGCACTCTTGTAGCTTGGTCATACATTTAAAGATTCTCAAGTTCCATACATCTGCCAAAGCGGGCATTTTGCAGCCATCTATTTATTAACTTGCTTAGGCAGCAGCGTCGTTTGGCCCACATAGTTCCAACCCTCCATTGATACATGTCTCTCTTGTCACAATCAACTTCTACCCCTATATTTCATTAACATTCAAATCAAAACTTTCCCCAAGATTTCATGAAAATTCTCATCAACTTCCTGCACCCAATTTTTCCCTTTTCTTTTGTTTTTATTTAGTGTCAAGATTATACTGCAAAACTTTAATCAAAAAATGTTATCCCTTAAGAATGCCAGTAAAAATTTGCTAATTCATTGCAACAAATAAAAGCCAATTTCAGAATCAAGATGACCAGGCACTAGCTGTGAAGCATATAATGTTTGTACAGTTGCATCATACAGATATCAATGTACATCATACGTTTCTTTAAAAAAAAAAATTACCACATTGAGGACATAGAAGCTCCACACCATCACTTTCATCATTTGATGGGGAAAGGGACATTCTAAGATGAGGAGATCTGCCAGCTTTGATGACCTATTACAATTAATTGATTGCAAGACAAAAATGCACGTCACAAACATATCCAGTCTCTAGCACATATAGAGTAAAAAGAATTGTCAGATGGTGAAGTAACACCAAAATGTTAATCAATTAACATCAACATTTTTGTCTGAAATAGGTAAAATAGTATAAGAATTAGGTACGCACATAATAACTAAATGTGGATAGCTTCTTCAAGAATAAAAGGTATCTAATTTAAACTAAATTGACCACAAAAGCAAAAAAGTAAGGAAAAAAAGCATTTAATACTTGGAACACTCCTCCACAAAAGCCAACTTGCTTCAATTCTGTTACGAGCATTGTTCGTTATTACTCCTACCAAATGAATGAGACCTACTAAGATTTACTCCTACAAATCTCTAGAAGTTCAGAATCCGCTGATTCTTCACTATATATCTATTCTCACTAAAATTCAATTATATTAACTCTGGTGACCCTGTAGAGCACACCTCAAAGCTACTAAAAAAAGAAGTACCACCTAAGAGTCTAGAAGCTAAGAGTAATCCTACTTCATAGCCCATGCATTCCTGCAAAAGACCAAAGCAAGGGCCCAATGAAATGCATCCCCCACCCCCTAAAAATATTTTTTTAGAAAATATGAGAAGAAAACCAAAAACGTTTAACGAAAAAAGAAGAAGAAAAAAAAAAGAAAAAAAAACCTAACAGTATGCTAGGAACCAAGACTTTGTGTCTCAAGTACTAAATCTCACAAATATCACTCCACCAATTAATGAATGATCAAACTCTTGATAAAGAATTAAATAGACATTTAAATTCCAATCATCCACAACAATGTTGGCTCCATTACTTCCAACTACACCTTTACAACCTTTCTCTTGTTTTAAAACACATAATTTAAGGAAAACAATACCAATTTTACACCTTTCAAGTAAGCCTACAATTTCAAAATACATCATTTGAAAGTTTAAAAGGGAAAGAAAAGAAGTATTTTCAAAATAAGGAAATAAAAAAAGACAAATTCACACATCGTAGACTGAAGTAAAACATTAATTCTTACACGAAGCTAAAGAACCCATTTTTAATGCAAATCCACCAGGCATGCGTTCAAACAATGTTCTTTTTTTTTTTTGAACTGCAAACTATTTATTAATAATAATAATAACTATTACAAAAGGCCAGATGAGGTATTCGACTGATTACATGATCATGGATTGAAGAATTGTTCCCCTTTTACATATCCAATCCCCAAAATTGTATCATTTCCCAAGCTTAGCACAGGAAATCCATGTTGCAAACAAAACATTTGATCATTCCCATATCATGCGTTCCGAGTTATACTTTTCCAAAAATAATCTTCTATTTTTTTCTTCCCAAACTGCATACCAAACTGCTAGTAGAATCACCTTCCAACACTGTCCAATTCGTCTTGTTCCTTCATGTGCTGGAATCTGGAACCACGCCTCTTCCTGTAGAGGTATTATACTTTGGCCTTGCAGGTTCCATAGTCTCCATATTTCCTTTATCATCCTGCATGATCCCAGTATGTGTTTGGTGCTATCCTCCTCGTTCCTGTGCAACAAACATATAGATGGGTTAAGGGCATAATTTGGCATTCTTCTTTGAATATTCTCCATTGTTTTCAGCTTGTTTAGGCTTATAATCCAGGCTAACATCCTAGCCTTTAGTGCAGCTCTTATCTTCCATAGATATTCAACTGGAATTGTCGTCTGACTGTGGGTTGCTGCTGTGAGTTTATTTATAAATGATCCTACTGAAAATTTGTTGTTCGAGTCATCATACCAGATTGGACGATCCTCTTCCCCTGTGTTGAAGATTGAAGCTGTAAAGTGTATTGAGAAGACCATTGAGTTCCTCCATGTGCTCTTCTCCTACTTCTCTATGTAAACGGAGATTCCATCCCCTTTGCATACTACTTCCTTCACTGTATTATGTTCAAAATTCATGGACTGAGCCTCCTTTGTGGACAGATTGCATATGTCAAGGAATTTCTTCTTCAGCTCTTCCTTCCCACATCAAATACTTCCCCAAAAGTCCACTACATCCCCTTTTCCTACTTTCCAAGTTATATGTGGCCTTATCTGGTCATAAATCCTAGCAATGTCCTTCCACGGGGCTCTGTAACTGCATTTCCTATTTACTCTTGCTTCCCTTCCGTATGCTCTTGACCCATGTATGCTTCATATAATCTTTGCCCATAAAGAGTCTAGTCTTTCCATCATTCTCCAAAGCCATTTGCCTTTTAAGGCCACGTTTTTCTTCAACGGTCCACCAATGCCAAGGCCCCTATTTTGCATAGTTTTACACACCTACTTCCAATTGACCATGCTCTGGCCCTTTTCCTTACCTTCTAGCTTCCACAGAAAGTTCTTCAACTATCTCTCCATCAATCCTGCTATTTTAGCTAGCAATTTTGAATAATGACAGGTAATATGTTGGCAGGGCTTCCAGGACTAATTTAATAAGAAGTAATCTTCCCCCTCTTGACAAATAGCTCATCTTCCATCTAGTTGATCTTCTTTTGATAATTTGTATGACTGGTTCTCAAAAATCTGTTCTGTAGGGGTTACCTCCCAGCGGCATTCCCAAGTACTTTATTGGCCATTCTCCTGAAACCACCTCTAATTCTTCAACTATTTTCTTGATTTTCTCCTTTTTAATGTTAATTCCCAGCAATTGGCTTTTATTTCCATTAACTTTCAGACCTGTCAGGAAACAAAAAGCATTCAGACTCTCCATGATTATTCCTATTTCCTCTTTGCTATCTTTCATGAACAAAAGACAGTCATCAACGAATAACAAATGAGTTAGATTGATCTTGTCTCTTCCTATTATCAGTCTTGTCAATTTGCATTCCTTGTTAGCTTGCCCCAGAATGCGGGTAAGAATATCTGCTACCAAGGTGTACAAGAATGGAAAGAGTGGGTCCCCCCTGTTTGAGCCCTCGCTGTCCATTAATTTTGCTTCTGGGACGGCCATTAATAAATATAGAGTAATTGATTGTTCTGAGGCACGTCTGCATCCGTCTCCTCCATAGTTCTCCAAATCCTTTCTTTTGTAGAACAAAGTCCAAAAAGCTCCATTTATCGAGTCGTAAGCTTTAGTGAAGTCAACTTTCAAGACCAGGCCATGCTTACCTTTTACCCTGCATTCTTCCATTGCTTCATTAGCCACCAGGACAGCATCCATAATTTGTCTGTTCTTCACAAAAGCTAGCTGGTTATCGCTTACTATATGTGAGAGAACTACTCTTAGTCGATTTGCTAGTGTTTTTGCTATGATCTTGTACAGACTTGTGGTCAAGCTTATTGGTCTGAATCCCTCCACTTTCATAGCATTGTTCTTTTTTGGGATGAGACATATGTATGTCTCATTCAATCTCCTATTTACCACTGCATCCTTGTAAAATTTCGTCATGCAATTCATAATATCCTTTCACTATATTCCATTCTTGTTGGAAGAAGGCCATGGTAAATCCGTCCGGGCCTAGAGCCTTATTCCCATCACATTGAACAAAACCTCCTTCACTTCTTCATTAAACTCTCGTTCTAGCCACTACTTGTCCTCTTCCGATAGTTGTTCCCCATTTTTCATTTTGTCTATCTGAGAATATTCCTGAAAAATACTCTGTGATCACCTTTTGGATTTCCTCTATTCCTTCTTCCAAATTCCCCCCTCGATCTTCCAGCTTTGTAATACTTGCTCTTGTCTTCCTAAGCGAGAGAATTTTATGAAAGAATTTTGTGTTGACGTCGCCTTCTTTAGCCCATTTCATCTTCGCCCTTTGATGACATCTTCTCTCCTCTTTACATTCGATAGTCTAGATTTCACCAATCACCTTCTTCCTTTGTTCCCATAGATTAGTTTGTTCCTCTTGTGCAATTCTTCTGTCTAGTCCGTCTGATTCCTGCATCAGCTCTCTTTTCCTGATTTCCTCTTCCTTTGCTTGTTCCTTCCTCCATTGTTTCATTGCATTATTTAAGTTCTGGAGCTTGCTCATGATCTTATATCCTACCCAACCCTGGCTCGTATCATTCTCCCATTCCCTCTGTATCATTTCCTTTACTTGAGGGTGTTTAAGCCATTCATTTTCAAGTTTGAAAGGCGTTGGCCCCCATTTCGTCTCCTCTGTGTCCAGCATGATTGGTCAGTGATCAGACGTGGTCCTCCTTAATCCCCATGTTCTCTAGTGCTTATACCGATCGCTCCAATCCTTATTGCAGAGAAATTTGTCAAGCTTAGACATTGCTGGGTTCCTTCTTTTATTGCTCCAGGTGAAATCCAAATTCTTCAACTCTGGCTCAAAGAGTTGCATGTCATGAATCCATTCATCAAATTTCCTAGTTATGCTCTTGGTATAATTACTATGCTTCTTCTCAGACAGGGCTCAAACCATGTTGAAGTCGCATCCCATGCACCATGGTCCTTGGATGTACGCAGATACCACCACTATTTCTAACAAGCAATCCTCTCTACCTTGATCCTCACAGGGGTCATATATGGTTGTGAACCACCTTACTCCTTGATCTTCATATTTAAATTTGACTGTAACTAAATATGTTTCTTCCCATTTCTCTTCCATCTTCAGGGTGCAAGAATCCCACATCATTAATATCCCCCTCTGTCGTTCCCATCGCTGGAATTGCTACCCAGTGAACAAATCTCTTCCTCCAAAGTTTCGATATGAGATTCAGGTCGATACTCTTCCGTTTAGTTTCCTAAAGGGCTATTAGGTTTGGTTTGGCATCCACTAGAGTTCTTCTAATAATTCTCCTTGTCTCCTGATCTACATCCTCTGGTGTTCCAGCTGACTATCTTCATGGGAATTATCAATCCCGAATCACTCTCCATCGCCATCCCCTTAAGCCGTAACCAGCTGGACCTTGATACACTGGAAGAAGTCTCTGACTCTAGTTATCTCTCGTAATACCCCAGAATTTTGTCAAATAAATACAATAAGTTAAATAAATTAATTTCAAAGATTTTAAGAAATTTTGGGTGCAAATTGTGGGTTGGCACATGAAAAATAAAATATATTAGAGACATAGAAAAATTAAGCAAATAAGACTTTAATTTGATAATTAAATAAAAATTAAGGTTTAGTAGAATTAATTATGAAATTTAAGGAATTGCTTAAGAAATAAATAAAAATAAAGTATATACACATATTGGCTAATATGTGAATGAATAAGGTGTGGGTTAGCATAATAAATGTTAATACTACATATTATGGGAATATGTACATAGAAAAATTTAAATAATTAAATATAAATGTAGTGTACATGTATTTATTAAAAATAAATAAAGCATTATTAGTGTATAATTACATAAATTATTATCTGAAAATGAAATATAAAATAAACAAAAATACATGAAAATAGAAAATACAGATTATTTAATTATTGGCATTAAAAATATTAAGGAAATGAAAAATATCTAATAAATACAATATTAAATAAATTAGAAAGGGAAAAATATTAGCAAGTCATCAAAATAGAAGGGAATATACAAGAAAATCAAGTTTTTATCAATTAGGAAGTGTCTCATTGGCAAAACTCAAACAATAACATTATTAGAAAGCAATTTGGTAATTAAAAACTGCATCTAACAGTCCAAAACGAATCTGTAAAATCCAACAAATGAGATTGAAGTCCAAAACGGTACCCAGGAGCACCGAATCACCAAGATCGAATGGCTCACGATCGATCATTTCAATCCAACGGTCCAAATCACAGGCGCCAAAGGTTAATCGCAAACGAGATCCAAAAACGCAACTCGAGGACAATCTGCACGATCCAACGGTTCACAACACGGACGCAAGATCGTGATCACGAACGCGTGCATCGATCGAGGATGATCAACGGCCTATAGTGAATTCGTTAATTTCAATCGCGATTCAATACTGCGCTCAAGGTTGATCAACGGTCCAGAAAAGCACGTTCCATCAATCGCAAACCGAGTACTGCGACCGAGGTTGGTCGGACGTCCCAGATCTCACCCGCCTGATCTCAATCGCGAACCCAGCACTGCGATCGAGGAGATCCAACGGCCGATGTTCCACCCGCTCGATCTTGATCACGAATTCAATCTCAAGGACGATCCGACGGTTGATATCCGATGCTCCGAATTAAATAACCAAAAATCCGAATTTAATCAATAAAAATACTTCAAAAATCCGAAAATTGGTTTCTAAAATCCCAAAAATTTCCAAAAAAATTTCCTTCTAATCTCCTATGCTTGGGGGGCACGAAAATTTGAATTATTGACAAGTTTCTTACAATTAGAGCACCACAAACTTGTCCTTCTATACACTTTTGAAACCTATATAAACCCCCCATACTCACACTTCAACTCATCCCAAGAAACAAGAGTTGAATTGTCATCTTGTTCTCTAAGCCCTCTTCTTGGCTTCCCTTCTCACTTTCTTTTCCCTCTTGTATCTGAGAAGTTCATTGGGTTGGGAATTAGTTTTGGGTGATTTCTCTTGGTGTTTGAGCTTTGAGAGTCATTGCTTCAACTTTGGAGAGAAAGCAACACAAGGTGGAAGTGATTTCTCTTACACCCTTTTTCTTATTCAAAGTTCTAGCATGTTCATAGGTTGTTTGATTTTTGAAATCATGAATAATTTCAATTTAAGCATGCTAAAATATTTTTCGGTTTTAGATTTGATTCATATTTGAATTTATACATGCATATTAATCACGTCATGCCTAGTATCATGTTTAGGTTTTATTTCAATATGTGATGCATGATTTTGAATGTTCCATGATTGAATTTTCAGTTTGATTATATGCTGAATTTATTTATTTTAGTCTCATGTTCTGAAATTTATTTTATGATTCTAGAATATGTGACTTAACAAAGATGATG
>JAJIYU010001346.1:0-36763 GCA_030144865.1 Tinospora cordifolia | reverse complement strand
GGATGTTTTCCTTGCTTGGAAATGTACATTTCGCTTTAACTGTGTAGTTTGTGGTTTTCTTTGCCGCATAGAATTGTAAATTGAAAATGTGAAATTCTTTGATAGGTGTCACAATTTGTCTCTCTGTCACAGTTATTTTTTCTGCAATCTATCAAATTTTCTCTCTTTTTCCTTCTCTTCTTTGTTGTTTTCATCATCATCATTACTATTGTTTTATTTTTATTATTTTCTAAATGTTGTTTAATGTTTTTGAATTTCTTTTGCTTGTTTAAAGAATCATGACAAGAATAGCGTCACAACCCCTTTATCAAAAGGGTTATGTAAAGAGTTATGCAACGAGATATTTTTTTCTTAATTTATCTCTACCAATACTATTTTAGTTCTATGCCTGTGTCATCTGGTCCTTTTGGTAGAGAGAAATGCTAATTATGTAAAAGATTAGTAGCATGTTTTACGGAACCTCAAGAATTGCTTTAGAATAACTTAACCGTGAAATTATAAATCCATCTCCCCTAAGGTAGTATTTGCCAACTTTATTTTTTTATTTTAAAATAAACCTCTACATCTAGTAGATGTTTAAACTTTAATAGAATTTATGTCAAATTTCTGGCTTAATGTTGTAGAGGTAAGGTTATACCTTTACTTCAATTAGAGGTAATTTTTTAAAAGTTTTTTTTAAGTAGTTATTTATTTATATTATTATCTATTACTTGTTTTAAAGGTTCCAAGTAAAGTAAGCAGACACTATGTAAAGATAATTTAAAACAGAAACTAATGGCATTTTCTACCTGTGAAGGTAAGAAATCATTTAAATTCATGCTATTTGACCAATCTCTAAATGGAGTTGATCGATTGAGCCTTATCCTTTCTAGTAGGTATTAACAAAAAGAAGTTAAATCTAGTTTATAGAATGAAGCTGCCACGACATTACTACGAGCCATTGTAGCCCTTCACTTTTTGGTTCTGGTTATGTTCGCACAGTTTATACTTTTCTCTTATTCAATGCCTTTGTTGATTTATAATTTTTCATAGTTTGACTGTCCCAAACAATTAGCATTGAAGCTTTATTCAAGTGATTTAAGTAGATGGTACATCAATGATAGCTATGCTAAATCTTTTGGATTTTGTGTGGCTTGCTAAAATTGATGTTGTTTTTGTGGTTATTTACAATTTCACTTGTTTGATGAAGCTGTTACTATTAGTAGTCTTTTTTATCTTTTTTCTTTGATTTTTAGTAGTTCATAATTTAGGTGCTTCCTACCACATTTTTTTTCCTAGATTTGTTGAAATGGTTATTAATTTGTATTATCTTTTGTATTTTTGTGATGAAATTGGTCTCAATAGCAAGCTGCTCTTGTGCTTAATGCTTCTCGTCGGTTTCGCTACACTTTGGACTTGAAAAAGAAACAAGAAAGAGAAGAAATAAGAAGGAAAATTAGAACCCATGCTCAAGTCATTCGAGTATGTCACACATACTATTATATATATATTTTTTAATGAAGTCTGTCTTGTATGTATCCTAATCTATGATTTGTCTTGTATAGGCTGCTATTCTTTTCAGAGAGGCTGGGGAGCGAGTTAATGGTACACTTCAAGCTTATTTAACTTTTCCCTTTTTTCGCCTCTTGTATTGACAGAGTGTTATGTTTTGCTGCTTAATGGCATCAAGTTTGAAGAGATTTTTCTCATCACTTATCAATATGTGGCTCAATATGCTTTTGAGTCTTGCTTTGGTTTATATCTTTGCACATTCTGCACTTTTTAGTTTGTTGTTGGGGCTTTTTAGGGGTTCACTCTTAAGACTCTTGTGGAGATTCTAATTATTTGGTTGTTCTTTTAAAATTTTCAGTCATAGAATCTAAATTGAAATGGATTCCTTTACTAGTTAGGTGAATCAAGCTGTGCTGCAAAGTTGTAAATTGTGCATTTTATCTGCAATGTATGATTTTCTGGATAAATGCATTCATGTTCACAAACATATGCCACTTTATTAGTTGTTAAGATACTAATTGAAGATCCAAAATGGGATAAGATTATTTATTGATGATTATTTGCTAGTAATTATCGTTTAATTACAGTTCTGAGACTGCATCCTAATCATTTTTTTTTTGTTCCAAATAGATGCTGAACATGAGTATTTCATTACTGTCGTACAGCATTTTTCTTGGCCGTTATGTTAAGATAAATACTTTTTAAAAATAATTGTTATATGGGATTTGCACATTTTATTCTTGCTATAAATTTTTGGTAATCAGTAATATCTTTTAACTTCAAAACAACAGTTTTACTGATTTTTTCTAAGGCTTATTAATTCTATTGTCTTGATCTATGCCTATTTCATCTCAGTTGAAGGTCCTCCTACGACTTTGACGCCTGATGGATTTGGAATTGGACAAGATCAGATCTCTACGCTTACAAGAGACCATGATTTAGCTGCTCTTGAACGCCTTGGAGGGGCAAGTCTACCTTGCTCATTTTGCCTTGAATGCCTCCCTTTTTCTCCATTTTGTAGTCACTCACCATTCCTCCATATCAGGTTCATGGGTTGGCAGACTTATTGAAAACAAATTTGGAGAAGGGAATAACTGGAGGTGATGCGGAATTGCTAAGTAGGAGGAATGCATTTGGGTCAAATACGTATCCAAGAAAGAAAGGAAGGAGCTTTTGGGTAGATATGGATTATAAGCTTTTAAAATATCATCTGTATGTTTATTTTAACTGAAAATTGATGCTTGTGATTTTGAACTCTACCTTGTTCAATCTCTTTTATGCCTTGTAGATGTTCCTTTGGGAAGCATGGCAAGACTTAACTCTTATCATACTGATGGTGGCAGCTGCAGCATCGTTGGGATTAGGAATAAAGACAGAGGTGAGCCATTTCAAAAATGTAACCTGTGATTTGATGTTGATAGTACTAGTTGCATATCATCATTGGGATAATTTCTCTTTAGGAGGCAGGTACGAGGTCAAAAAGGTGGTTTAATGTAATGTTGCTTTGGTATTTAGTTTTGTAATAACACTCTCTTAGAAGTTATAGGTTCTACTGCACTTACAGGGACAAAAAAGTTTAAATTTTCGTGATACGAACAAAATATTTAAGTAATGATATAAAAAAGTAAAAGTGCAGGTTATTAGATTTGAGTATATTCCATGAAATAGGCAATGAGCATGAACTGTTAACATGATAAAGTAATCAAGTTAAAAGAAAGTTGCATTTACTGTCTTTGCAATCATTTTGAAAAAAATCAATAAGCAAATAGAGGAAAATTTGAAAGCCATTATTACTGTCTTTGCAATCATTTTCAAAGCCACTATCCATTTGATGTACTTCACCTAAATCATGAACCTCAAAAGTTGTGAGTATTAAGTAAACTCCCAATTATTTTACATTGTCACTAAAAAGAAACTTCATACAAAAAAAAAAAAAAAGCAGATACAACATGGGGAAGAAGAAATTCCCTTGATTTTCTGTATGCATATAAAGGAAATTAAAACAACATAGCTCAATCCTTGAACTTCTCTAATAGTTGCAATATTTGATTAAATCTCATCTTGTTGGTTTTGAAGAACCTTGAATACACAATCATTTTAATGGCTTCATCTTATGCATAACCTCCTCCCACCCATTAGTGTGGAGTTTTTTGATGAATTTTTTTTTTCTTTTTAAAACAAAAAAATCATTAAAGAATTCTACACGAATGGGTGAGATTAGCTAATGCTTAACATCAAATCCTTATTTTATTTTATATTTTTGTTTGATAAGGAATTGGACATGTTATATTTATAAAATTTTATACAATAAGTTAAAAAGCAGAAGCAATTAGCATTAGAGGTGTTAACCAAGATCAATGACAAGGAATCACATGTTTAGATCTAATCCCTTTGTGAACCAAAAATAGAACACCCAAGAGCATGTTAAGAATAGAGTTGATTCCCAAACCTAGTAGGGCTAGAGCACTTTCCATTGAAAATTTTGCTGTTTCTTTTCTCCTGAGCACTTTGTAACATTTAAAAATGATGAAACACTTATACGGTTTAGCAACTTTGGATAGGTTCCATGAAGATGGGAGGAGAATAGTTAGGTGATATCAACAACTTTTGGTAGTGCCCATGATTGTAGATACCACCATTTACCCTGAACCATTCTAATAAATGGGTGATATATGGACAAATGGTGGTGACTTGGTTTTGAGAAAAAGTTGCATGAGTTGCTCCAACGTGGGAATAAACCCATGATAAATTGTCTTTGTATCACATCAACTGTATTAGTTTTTACTTAGTCTATGATCTAACTATAGGCATTTAAGGTTTTCAAATGACAAAAATAGGGAGGAAAGTTTCCACTACTAGGGGTCTCCTAAAATGAAGCCTAAATTAAGGATTTCCTGGAATGAAGAACCCAATTTTGCCTTATACCAAAGGAATCTAGCCGTGGTGTAAAACCAAGTGAACAATGAAGAAGTCTTCCACTTGCTGATTTTCTATCCCTTTTCCATAAGACATCAACTAGGGGATACATAGAAAAGGTCTTCCTCTTTGTAATCATTGATATGTTGATTGTATTTAATCACGAGAGCTTGCTACCAACCCAACAAGTAAAAGAGAATGAAAATGAAAATGGGGCAACTAAGAGTGGGGAATCAAAATCCACCAAGTGAAATCACTTTATGGTTAAGGTTGTGCATGGGTTGGGGCCAAAAGCAAACCAGCCCAAACGCTTCAGGTTGAGAACTTGGAAACAAGTTTAACACAAGTTTGCCCCAAGATCAACATAATTTAACCAGACAATTTGAGCCTGGTTTGATTTGGGTCGGTCTAGTCAGGTTGGTAAATTTATTTAATCTTTATAACATTATATAGCTTTCAATTATTGGTTTATGATTTAACATTGGAAGGAAATTGTTTTCTAAATTATAAGCAATTTATGGGCTTGCATAATATGATATATTATATAGAAAAATTCTATCAAATAATTAATGAGGAAATCAAATCTTGGAAATGAAGCAAAAAATTCTACATTATGATAACTGGCATTTATATGTGAATTATAAGGTATTAATATGAAAATGAGTGCATCGTTTATACATAGAGGAATGAGTATTTTAGACACTCTAAAAAATATTAGTAGTATAAATGTAAAATGCTTTTCGTAGGGCTTGACGCTTGGTTTGCATAAGGTTTAATTGTGTTTTTAGGGGCTCAACTTGCAAATGAAGCCAAATGTTTTGGCTGGGAATTTCAAAATTGAACCCAATCGAAACAACCTGTATACTTTATCTCAACCCAAATCGAATGTGTAGTTTGGTTGAGTTATTGAACACCCCTAAATTACATACCATTGGGGAGGGTTTACTTTCGTAGTAGTTTGGACCATATGGAAGGAGATGAAATGATGAATAATTGACTCTTTAAGGATTAGGATAGATTTTAGGAAGAGATTTGTGAGGGAGTGAGTCCCTTTTTTTTGTTTCATTACGAGTTAGTGTGAGTAAACTAGCCAAACATTCAAATTGGGTGATTGGTTAAAAGGTTGAGAGCATTGTTGTCAAGGCAAAGCGAGGCAATAATCCTACATAAGGCAAGGCGGGCCTAGGTGAGGTATAGATGTGTTTAAGCCAGATCATAAAATAATTATTTATAGGTTCTTACAAAATTATGTATTTATTCATTGGTTCCTCTTTCTGCATGCGCACGCAGATGTATGCATCTATGTATGTATATAGAATATAGAATATATTAAAATAAGTATATAATATAGAATATATTAAAATAAATAATATGCTATTTATTTTAATATGTTATGATTTTTATTGGTTTAGGATTTAAACTAAACAAGTATTTCCTTCCGAAAAAAAAAGAAAAGTTATAGACAACCACCATAGCGCCCAAGTCATCACCTAGGTGCTCGGGGGCCTAGGATTCTTGCCTAGGCGATGCCTTGACAACATTGGCTGAGAGTCCAAATTGTATAGAAAGAAGATATCTTGTCCCTTAAAAATTCAGGCTTACATATCTCTATCTTAGTAACTATGTTGTTTCATTTTTCCTATATAAGAACAAATTATAATGCACATATTATGCACTAGTAACATAAACTGCAAAGTTTTTGTCTAAACAAAAGAAAAGAAAAGAATCGGCAATCAAATGCAAAAAGAATGAATCTTATGTGAGGCCCTTTCACTTTGTCGTAATTGTATGCTCCTGTCATGGCTTCCTATTTTGAAACTTACCCTCTTTATTCTTCTAAATAAACTCACCAACTAATGAATTTCATTACCCTTGAAGTTTCAATGGAATTTAAATCCCCATGCTCAAAGCAAATGATTTCCTAAAAGTTGTCAAGTTGAAGGAATGAGGAAATTGGTTCATTTGTAATGATTAAGATTGCTGACAAAGCAGTCTTGTTGGAGTCCAATTGGTCACCATCAGAAAAATTTTCTGGTGGTTTTTCTTTTGGATTGGTTTTAGGAATTGTGTACTTGTGTAATTAGTGTTGTGCTATCGTGTTATCTCTAAACTCCGTGTTACATGTTTTTGGGCATTCCTTCCCATTCTAGCCCAATTTCTTGTCTCATTTTTGGTGAGTATTATTGGGATTTGTTTGTGTGTGCATGTATATATATTAAAAATTCTTTTTTACTCTTAAAAAGGATAGAAAATTATTCTTCAATTGCACATCCTTGCAGAACTAGATTTAGCCCCCCTTGTCAACTTTGAATCATTTGAAGTTGAAAGAAAGATAGAATGAGAAGAGAGCATTACCATGAGCTTCTGAAGGAGTCTCTTTTTGTTGATCTTCCATCCTTGTAATTGGAGGTTGTACCTACCTCAGCTTATGAAGCACCTTTACTCAAGAGGAAACCTCCTTAATTACTTTGCTTCTAGAATCTAGAGCTTTATTTGTTTTGAAGATGTTTCTCACTGCATGTCCTGAACCCCTTCCCTGCTCCTCTAAATAGAAAGCTTCTAGATGTGAATTTAGCCTCAACACTCCCTCTCATGTGCAAATTACATTGCTAAACATAAGAAATGACAATATCTAAATTCTCACCAAAGTTCTTGAACTTTAGTTCTCCACAAATCAGGATTTGATACTATTTTAGATAAGCACTAAATCTGTAGCTGGAAGATGGGACAGTAAAATGAATATGTAGCTCATAGCAAGTGAGAGTTAACCTCTTTGTTATAATTATGTAGAGCTTTGTCATAGCTTCTAATAATAAACTTTGGGTGCTCATTCAAAAAGTTCTCCCTCTTTTTATGTTGATTGTGACTTTCTAAAACATAAGAGGCTCATTCAGCAATACAATGAGGAAATATTGAAGATATGCTCTTTTTTTTTTTTTTTTTTTTTTTTTTTTTTGAGTAATCTACTATGCTATATAGGAAAAAAAGAAACAAAATAATTTTTTGAGAATTGAGAGAGAAGACTAGATCAAATATGGGAAAGGTCAGATATCCTTTTTGCCACGTGCGTCTCTTCAAAAAAGTTAGGGAAGGGGTATAGCTATGGAGAATGGATTAGGAATTGGCAAAACATTTTCCAAACAATGTAAAGCTTGTTTAGTGGGGATAGAAGGATCTTTCTTGTTCTGATGGTTTTCATAGTTCAGCTATGTAATCTTTTACCCATTGTACTTTGTTGTATGGAGATTTCTCATCTTCTTTTTAAGATTTGATGAAATTTTATTTCTCTTTCAAAAAAAAAAAAAAACACAAAAAGAAGAAGCATACGTTGCTAACATATATTACATTATAGGAATGTTTTGCATAGCTTTATGCATCTGTTGAATAAATGCACGTGGGATGCTTTGGTGTGATTCTATGTTTCACTGCTTGCTTAGTTTTCTGATGGGCGCCATGCGAAAGAGAAATGTTTGGTGCTTGCAACTATTATTTTTGCAATTTAATCATTTTGTCCGGTTATGTGTACTATCGTGTGCCCATTCTACTAACTCTTCTTTCTGCTTGACTTTACTGTCTCACATTCTCAATGAACTATTTTAACTTGTTGTGCATAATCCTCTAATGTCAAAACTTCCATTCCTGAGGTTTTCTTCTTTGACTTCCTATTTAGGGTCCTAAAGAAGGTTGGTATGATGGTGGAAGCATTGCTGTTGCTGTCATTCTTGTCATAGTTGTTACAGGTAGCCACTCCTTGGGTTAATGTTGCAATTTTATGTATGAAATATATAATTCAACTATAATAATTTTGTTAAAAATATATACTTTGAAACTTATCATTTTGTCTTGTAGTCATTTACCTCTCTTTTCCTCTCTCTCATTCTTTCTCTGTGTTTTTGTAGTTCATCTTTTATACTCAAATTTTAGTTGTGACGTTCATTTTCTTTGTTGCCGTAGCTTAATCAAGTTTGTTGTTTTGTTAATTGTAGATGTGCTGTAGACTAATATGAATAGTAAATTAAAAAAGAGGAAAAAATGGATGACCTGTAAAAATGTTTTGACTATTTAACTGAGGGTGAACCTAAGGGTGGGCTGCATGTGATCTTTCACTGGTTGCCATTTCAGATCATGTTTATGATGACTTTCTCAGATGAAAATTTGAATATCATTAGTGGTCATATGTGTCTGAGGTCTTCTGTAAAATATAAATGTACATGGAAAAGCATATTGCCTTTTGTAATGCTTGATTAGTAAACAATGTTCTTTTTTTGTCCCTAAATCAATTGCATTCTAGTAGGCTTGGATCCTTTGTTTTTTTTTCTTTTGTATTGAAGTTCATGTCGCTCTTTGTGTTGAAGACATTAAACGAATAAACATTCTGTTTTTCACTTTTTCCACTTTAGTTTGGATATTACCTTGGCTTTCATGATTGGTGATGGTCCATCTGTTTTCTGCTAAAAGTTGTACAATATATCGTTTAGTTTGTTCATGGGTCAACTGGTTTGCTGCTTTCATCTCTGGTACATGTTCCTAATCATGTTGATCTGTTAAAAGAGACAGAAATGCAAAATGTGAAGGAAGAATGTTGTTTACGTTCTGATTCTTTCTGTGTTTTATTTCTTAGTAAATATCTGTCTTTATCTTGTCTGTTTTTTGTCGGGTTATCCGTTCAGCTGTAAGTGACTACAGACAATCCCTTCAGTTCCAAAATTTGAATGAGGAGAAGCAGAATATCAAAATAGAGGTGTGTTCTAGCCTTTTTTTTTTTAAATTTTTTGAAAAGAAACCTTTCTGGACTCTGGTGAGTCTTTCTATCTGCATTTTTTTTTTTGAAATGACAAATCTGATTATTCAGAGTGATAATTTAGGTGATCAGAGAAGGTAAAAGAGTTGAGATTTCGATATTCGAAATTGTTGTGGGTGATATTGTACCTCTTAAAATTGGTGATCAGGTAACTGCATAGCCATTAGTGCATTATTTTTCTAGTCAAGAATTTAGTTTATGTTGATTTGATTCAATAGATTGGACCTTTTTTTAGGTCCCTGCGGATGGTATATTGATTGTGGGCCACTCTCTTTCAATTGATGAATCAAGCATGACTGGAGAGTCTAAGATTGTAAGCTTCTGTCAATTTCTTCTAGTATCAGTCTTAAAAGGACATGCATATTTCCAAGAATGATAACCATTGATATCACCACATCCTCAGTTATTGGGTTTTCTATATATGAACACAAAATCCCTCTCGGTGGTATAAGAGCTTTTTCTTGATCATGTCTATTATAGTTGTCAGAAGTTGTGAGCAAGTTCTTCCATTCATATCTCATTTATGTTGTTTTTTTGTTGTATATTTTTAATTAATTGATTTGTTTATTTTTTGGTAGATTCACAAGGATCGTAGAAACCCTTTTTTGATGTCTGGATGCAAAGTGGCTGATGGTTTTGGGACTATGTTGGTAAAAAATTGAAGTTCTATTTTATTTATTTGTTTAATTTTTTTGGAGTTTGCACTGTAACTTGTGATTTGTTTTCTTTGGGATAAGTATTAAAGTCAGCATAGTTCATGAAAAGTTTAAAAATCAAACAACATTATTTAGATAATTTAAGATTGTGAAAAGAATGTTGAATCATCCTTATGTTAGAGATTCCTAGTACATCATGATTGTCATTTATAATTATAGATGAATCCTTTTGCTGCTTGAACTTTATTTGTAGATAACTGGTTTGACCAATTGATAAAAGTGAAGGTTGTGTTTGTTCAGCTGTTAATGTGTGTAAAGCTTTTGTTGGATGCATTATGGGATGAATATGAATTATCATAAAGCTAAATGAGTAGGTAGGAAGCTAGGACAGAACCATTAGTGATGAGGATGAGAAATTTGGAAGGATTATACCATTGTCGACAGTGTGAGTCAAGAATCTAGTCCAGGATAGCAATTCTATATTGCAAATCTACAGCCCACACTGAAAGAAGTGAAAAAAAAAAAAATCCTAATGAATGAAGGGGACCTTGATTTTTCTTTTCTATCCTGATTTTTGTATTAGTGTTACTAGTGTATGTGCTCGTGTATCGCACATGAAGAACATGAAAGAAAATGCGGATAGAGTAAACTTATAAAGAGAACAAAATATAATATTTAAATTTAAATTTGTGATTTGGATGTTTTAGCGTTGTCAAGGTAGTAAGACAGTTTAAGACGACAAGCCTCCATAAAGTAAGGCGGGTCTAATTGGGGCCTAGGTAGTCCTTAAAATAAATTTTTGAAGATTCTTGAAGCGTTTATATATTTATTTATTGGTCTTTCACTATAGATACGCATACATATATTATTTAATATTTATTTTTATAATTTACATTTAATTAATTAATTATACATAAATGATAAAACTATAAATAAATGAGATATATTAGATAATACATCATAATAAAGTCATGATCATTACAAGTTTACATGATATATAACATTCTAAAAAGTGTCAAGAGTCATAAGTCAGCAAGAACAAGTTACAACTTTAAGTTTATCAATCATCAACAAGAGGAATTTTTTTTTAAAACCTTCAACATTTCAAAAATATCATCATCATTAGAATTGTCTTTTTCAGCATGTTTGTAATATAACTCATCATTTATGTTAGAATTTGATGAATGAAATAATAGCTTCTCTTCGTGGCTTGTGTTGTTTCCACTTACATCTTTTTTTTATCTTGGTCTTCTAGTATAGTGTCTTACTCCTGTAGGACCCAAAGCTTCTTGCAATTTTGTTAATGTTAAATCTTCATCTTCTTAAACTAACTCTTCAGTATTTCCAGTTAGCCACTCATTACTATCATCAATATCATCCAAAAGAATTGGATCTAACTTTTTCTTCTTATTGTGCTGATTAACCAACTTTTGGTTGTAGCACACATATACTTGATCATTCAACTTTTTTTTGGCTCTAATTTATTCATTTTCTTTGAGTGGATCTAGAAGTTAAAAAAAAAAGAAAAAAAAAATTATATTTCTATAATGTTATGAACATACAAAAAAAAAGTAAACTAAAATCTTAGGCTAAAATATCTAACTCATATGCTCAAATATACTATTCTTTTACATCTACTAGTACTACACATTAAGGAAGGAACTTTCAAAGCTAGATCTTGAAGATGTAGAGGTTGATATCCAAAAAGCGACCACCACTTAACTACATCACATCAACATAAAAAAGAATTAATTTTTTTAATGCACAATTAAAAATAAATATAACTATATACAGATGAGATTTGTTCTTTGGTGCCATAGTCGTTCTTTTTCTAATTGCTGATTCTTTACCAAAGATGCTTTCACCAATTGAAAACGATCCCATCTCGTCATAAATTTAATCACCAATTTTTTTGATTTGCTGACAACCTCTCTACCACTTCTTGCAGGCCATTGGAAACCTTTGAATCGCCTTGCAAACAATTTGCATGAAAATGTTAAGGATTCATATAATATACAACGATATAAAGTGGGTGATGAAGTTGTAAATCTCATCTTCTATCAATGATACGCCATATAGAATTTGTAGTTTTTTTAAAATTGAAAAGATTTAAACATTAGAAATTTAGAATTTGGATGCATCTACCTAATTAATTATCTCATAAAAAGATTATTAAAAAATAGAAACTTATTTTTGATTGTCCTCTTCCAAAGCTCTTTTAATTGTTTCTTTTGCTTTGTTCATTGCTTCATATATATACCATAGGGGATGCTTTCTTTGCATCAACCAATTTCAAAACCTTACTAAGGGGATTGAGATTTTCATGGCATGTATAACTCTATTTTGAAAAGAATTTGTGAAGACAATACCATATATATATTTAATGCATCTCTTTTCCTACAAATGCTTTGCACAGTAAGAAATGAGGTGACAAATCTTGTGATTGCGGGCCAAATGATATCATTATCATGTCGTTGTCCTCATCAAATTGAAAACAAACCCATGATTGTGTATGAAGCCTGACAAAGAAATAGCTTTTCGAATCACTCCCTTCACCCTTAGAATTGCACAAATGTCTTTTAACATTAAGTTTGTGACTTCTCTTTTTTATTAACATTCGCCCCACAATGCTGCTGCATTATTTGTAATCACTTCAACCACATTTTTTTCACTAACTTCCTCCACAACATCATCCAACAAGTTGAATCTCTGCAATCTGTACGTATGAGGAAGCATTTATAGACTCTAAGAATACTGAGCTAAAAGGACTATTAATCAGGCTCCTACTCCTATCTGTCCATTCGTTAAACATGATACGACAACTATTTTTCGCCCAAGAGTCCTTGACAGGCTTTAAGAACTCATTGGTATATACTAACCCCTCATTCAAGAATGTTACCCTTCCTTCTTAATAACTAGGTGGCTTCAAACTAAGTCCAAACGATAAAATTGTTTCGATTGTTATTTTAAAGCTCTTTGCTTTCAAAGCATTAAATTAGTTTCCTTATTGATACATCCACCTCATTATGCATTGATATACTTTCGTCTTTAATGGCCTTGTGATTTGTTCCTTATCTGAGCTAGTGTTTAACTATTCTCTCTCAATGTTTCATTGCATTGGTCACATGCATACTAAATATTCTTTGAACATTAGTATCCTCCCTTTGACAGTGCATCAAGAATAATTGACATATTATTGCTGTTCAAATATGTTTCCTACTTGATCTATTATTTGTCAAAAGCATGCTAAATATGCTTTTTCAATTGCTGCTGCTTGGTAAGAAACATTATCTTTGTGTTTGCTGCTCAAAAAAAAAAAAGGAGGAAAAAAACAGGTTCTGCTCTCTTTTTCTCTGTTGTGCTTTTTGTTTCTTTGCTTCTTATTTTATTGTTCTTACTTAATCATTCAGGTAACTGGTGTTGGCATTAATACTGAATGGGGATTACTAATGGCCAGTATTACAGAAGATACTGGTGAAGAGACTCCCTTGCAGGTTTGACATTCACGAGAAACTGCTTTATATGTATGCATAACGACATTGCCTGATACGAGATTTCTTTTCGTGTTTGATCTATTAGGTTCGCTTGAATGGTGTTGCCACTTTTATTGGCATAGTTGGACTTGTAGTAGCTGTAGCTGTGCTGGTTGTTCTTTTGATAAGGTAACTTGGTGTTCAAAGATCTATATTTGTCTAGTGGTTTCTATGTATTACATTCTTAATGCTGTTTTCCCATTGAATTTGTCCAGATTTTTTACTGGCAACTCAAGAGATCCAACTAAACGTATTCTGTTTAGAAGAGGAAAGACAAGTGTCAGTGATGCCATAGATGGAGCTATTCAAATTGTTACTGTTGCGGTTAGTACTCTTGCATCTATGATACCGGCCTAGATGTTTTGCTATTTATGTTAACAGTACATTATGGTATGTCTGGCATGTGTAATATTTAGGTTACTATAGTGGTGGTTGCTGTTCCTGAAGGGCTTCCTTTGGCAGTTACATTGACGTATGTATCTTGTCATCTCTTTGTTTCTTTGATGTTAATGGTGGTACCGAGCTACTTGATTATTTCTTAATGTAAATTTTCTTTTGATTCAATCTGATACAGACTTGCCTATTCAATGCGAAAGATGATGGCCGATAAGGCTTTGGCACGTATCTCACCAAATCTTTTTGCTACTTTAGTTTTATGTCGAAATAATTTTAGCAGTTAACATGGTAGGTTTACAGGTGCGTAGGCTTTCTGCCTGTGAAACTATGGGATCTGCTACAACAATTTGCAGTGATAAGACAGGGACACTGACCTTAAATGAGGTGAGCTGCTTTCTCGTACTACATTACATTCGAACTGAATTGTTTGTTTCATCTTTCTTCTTTCTTCATTAATATCTTTCCACCTGTTGGTTTGAACTGCTTTCTTCATTAATATCTTTCTTCATGTGAACTGCTTTCTTCATTAATATTTTTAGTTTGACCTTGACAGTTGGTTCGTTTCATGTTTCTTCATTAATATCTTTGTCTATTTGTCTTTCCACCTGTGTATAGGGTTGTGGATTTTTTTTTTCCTTTTTCGGGGGGTACTTGGAAAATTAACTGCAGTAGAAATATAACACAAAGTTGAGAGGCGTTTTCTATTTTAATTTTTGTTCTGATTAAAGATAAATGGAAGGCTTTGTGTGTGGTGTTTTTGCTTTCTTTACCAGTAAACCCTACCAATCCTATACTGACCTGGTTCCTGTTGGCAGTGTGTGGAATAAAAACTTTTAAGAAATCCAAAGAAATAGATTTCCTTTTTTGGATCAATTTAAATTCATATTCAAAAGTTTATGTGTACCATACCATTTGCAGATGACCGTTGTTGCAGCATATGTTGGTGGAGAAAAGATAGATCCACCAGATGACACCAAATCAATGTCGCCCACTATATGTTCTCTGCTTGTTGAAGGCATTGCCCAGAATACAACTGGCAGTGTTTTCACCTCCAACGTGAGTAAAAAAATTATTTTATCTCTGATTCTCTTGCTTATGGATGCATTGAGTTTGCAGGCATTCTTGTTTACTGTTGTTGTCACTACTGTTATTCCTATTACTAATATCCATGCAAGTGCATTGCATGTGGGCATTCTGATGTATTGCTATACAAATAGTAAAAGAACTAACTTGAAAAAAGAACACTATTAATGAACAATTATTTGTAACAAGGTTATCAAAAGCACAAGATGCAATTAAGGCTATCAGTGTCATCAAAATTTTATGATGACACTGATATTTCTAGTTTATACCTGTTCTTAAATTTGTGTATATTGCTTTTGATATTTAAAACTTAATTGAAGAGAGAAAAAAAAAGCAAGGAAGAACAATGAACAATAACACCTTAGTTCATTATACTTTTGATCAAATTGCCCGCAGATGGCATAAGTTGATTGGTTTTCGACCAAGATGATAAAAGTAACAGGTGCTCAATCAATGATTTGATGCATGGTGAAAGCATGATTGAATCAGTAGTTTCAAAAAAACTAAGATAAATAACCAGTTGATAAAATTGATTAATTGATTTCATATTTTGATGTTTAAACTCAAAATTAGAGCTTATTAAGTTTTTATATAGATTATTGTATTCAAACAACTTAGAGTCTTCCCAAAACATTTATAAACAAGTTTAAACATCTTCATATAAGATGTTTATATAATGTAATCTTTCGTAATCTTTATATAACATAATGACATCTTTATAAAGCTATTAGAACACTATATGGACTTTTATTCACATTACATAAGAAACAAATTTAGAAACCCCTAAGCTCTGCATTCAAGTTACAAATCTACAAAAATTAAAATTTCCCTAAGGGAAACTCGATGAAAATAAAATACTGACTTAAAAATTAAATTTTTGGACATTTCCTAAACCCATATCATCAACTAGTTTTTGTTGATTTATTTTTGCTCTTTTAAAGTTTAAACACTAAATAAGGAAATGATAATAGTATTGATAAATTTTCTGAATCTTTTCTTTTTTTTTTTCGTTTTTTTTTTTTTTGTAAACTCACATTTGTTTCATTTATATTTTTCATAGAATATATAAAAACTATAGCAAATTTAATTTCAAAGGTTCTCTTTGTTTTCTAGGGTAAGTTTTGGGTGGTTGTGTTATTCTATTTTGGTCCAAGTCAACCTAGTGTTTTCCTTATTTGTTGGCTGAAAATGTAATAGCCACAAAGACTTCCACATTGTTTTTTTTTCCTCATCTCACTTAAAATGGGTATAGTTTATCTCATTCTTCATCGATGTTCAAGATAAGCTATTTTGAAACGTACATAATATATAAAAATAGGGGTATATATAATCTAGAGCTAAAGTAGTAGCAAAAATGATTTCGATATTAGGAATGCCGATTTGGGCAAAAGCAGACGTATATAGAACAATAAAAAATTGAAGTGGATTTTAGTCACCAAAATACTTTTGTATTCTGTATGGATAAAAGATCTTCCTATGTCATACTATTCCAGTCTCGACACGAGATTGCACGTGCCCCATGCTACTCGAGTCAGAGTGTGAGCTAGTCATACTTTCAGCCATTGGACTCTCGCCATCTAGGGTGCAACATTCCACCATAGCACAAATTCTTCTCAAGTGAACTAGCCTATCCTCTGTATGAGGTTTACACAATGGTTGATGCATAGACACATTTAGTTGAGGAGAGTTGCCTGGTTAGATTGACGTAATTTTTCTACAGCATGTACATTCCTATAATGATGGTGTTTTTCCATCAAATTTTCTTGTTCAACATCTTGGATTAGTCATGCCTTAGAAGGTATGACATGCAGAAAAAAAAATCGTGATATCATTTCTTACATCATTCTCAAATTGAGCATTTTTTATTTATCGTAATGGACGATTCCAATGTTTATAGTCGAAAAGAAGATTCACTAGAGGTTTTTCAAACCAGAAGCGATCTTTATTTTTGTTATCTTTAAGTATTTCTAATTTTGAATTTTCTTGATGGAATTGGAATCAAAATAAAGATTTTTAGAAACAAGGCTATTCTATGTCTCCTCATCAACAAACAAGAACACAGTTTTTTGCTTGTTTGTCAAAAGATGTGGTTAAAAATATGAGGTGAATGAAGAGTGCTAAAATGAAGGCGGATGAAGAGTAATAAATGTTCTGTGAGCAATTGTGGGATAATGTGTAGCTGGTATCTTGTTCTTGGGGTTTTGTTTTCATCTTGGGCAGTGTGATTCCATTATTGATTTGGCTTGGGAATCCGGGCGATTGTCTTTATTTAATTTGTGTAGCCCATTTCCCAGTTTGTGTTTTTGGATTTGGTTCAGTTTCCAGGGGCATGGGTTGCTCTCTATTCATTTTTGTATTCTTATTCTTCTCTTTAATGAAGAGGTTTTTTTTAGATCAAAAAGAAAAGTGATGAAAGATGAATTCTTATTTGTCTCCCATGAAGCCACAGGCTGAAGGAACGTGGTGCTGTATACAACTGCTTGTGTTTCAAGTCATTGCCATGTGCATGACTGCAACCTAGGTCATCTGCCGCTGAATATGTTTAATTTGTAATATTGTGTATTGGGGATATTGATGTGCTGTTTGGATTTTTAGGTAGATGATTTTGTTTATGAGTCTTTCCGATGTTCCTTTGCACATCTATAAGACAATGACATTATTCTTTTCATTGGCACAAACAAAACCAAAATATTTTAGGAATTTCCTTTGATGACTTATCTTCAACTGATTTCCCTTTTAGATATCATTCCCACACCTTCCATTGCTTTAGGCATCTGAATGATTTTTAGCTGTTTTACAGTTTACTGATTTATGACATGACATTTTAATGGCCTCCCTACAGGTTGGTAATATGGAGGTTTCTGGGTCACCAACAGAGAAGGCCATCCTTTCTTGGGGTGTGAAGGTGTATTCTTAACTTCACCTAAATCACTAGTTTCCTTTACATGTTGTTGTTGTTGTCTTTAATATTATATCATTTTTATCATCATCATTCTTGTTGTCAAACATTGCAGCTTGGAATGAAATTTGACGATGTAAGGTCAAAATCGAAACTTCTTCATGTTTTCCCTTTCAACTCGGAGAAAAAGCGAGGTGGTGTTGCATTGCAACTGGTAAGTGATTCAACTTAATTAATTTATTAGATATATTTCAAATGTGCTAATTAACCTTGATGCTACCTTTCATTTGTATTGTAGTTTGTATTGAATTTTAAAGTTTATTAATTACGAGTAATTGGATTTTGTCATTTATTTGCGAAAATAAAACATATATTTTGTAATAAAAAATTATTAATAGCTATGTAATAAATAGTAATGTGAGGTATATAATTTCAAAGAAGAGGGCAGTTTATATGAGTAAAAGGTGAATCTTGTAAAGTTTCTGGGATCCATCCAACTGCTTCTTCAGCTGGAGGCAGGAGCTTCGCTCACCGAATTGCTCTTTATTTTGTAGTAACTAGTTTCTTTTCAAAAGTTTTATCCAAACATGTCTCTTTAAATTGTTATATTGTCTCTATATGACAACATTTCTTAATTTTTGTTATGTTTTTTTATTGGTTATTAAGTAGGTCAACATAAAATATAGAATGTTATGTGCATTTTGTGTGATTTTTGTTGAAGTACTTTGATTTTATATTCTGAAATATGTATCTGGTTATATATGAAATTTGTATAGCTATGAACATTATTATATGAAATGCCTAGAAAGAAACGGAAATATTTGCATAACAAAAATTAGAAACTGAAAATAAAACAAACTAATAGGAAGAAAAATATGTGAGATTAACACTAAAATTAGCGTTTGTGCCAATGCATAAGTAGCTAATTTTATAATCAAACATGTGATAGTCTAAAGAAGAACGAACCTTAGGCTTCATCTATTTACATTGATTCTCAAGTATGGCTAGGTAATTTAGTTACCAATTGCCTCAGATATGGACTATTCAATGTAGGTGATAGCTTGCCAACACTGCTTTCTTATATATGGATGTGTGTGGCCATAATAGTTTCTTATATAATTTCCTGTAATTTATGTATCATCTGTTTCCTGTCTATCAAATTCATTATGTTTTGAAAAGCGTGTTGTTATTTTATTTTACTTTTATTTCTTATTGATGATTGTAATTTCATTTTTCTATTTGCTTTGCAGTGATTATGCTAATGAAATTATGTCAATTTGAATCTTGTTGCAGCCAAGTTCTGAAGTTCATATTCACTGGAAAGGTGCAGCTGAAATAGTCCTAGCATCGTGTACAAAGTACGTTGATGTGGAAGGTAGCGTAAAAACTTTGGATGAAGCTAAGGTATGTGTCTTTAATTATTTTTTCTCTGAATACTCCCGAAGTAGTTGGGAATATTGTTAAGAGCGCAAATTTGAAATCACTTGTAGTAGGTTTCATAATGTGTCTCTAGCTCTTTGGTAGTACATCTTCAAATTGTAATTTTTTTTTAATTGTTTGCGTCTTGCCCTTTATTTTATTTCCTATAAAATAGTTATATTAAAAATTCAGATCATCATCGTACTAGAGTCATTGGACAAACTTTCAATTTGGCAAAATTGTCGCAGGAAATGTTTTTCAAGAAAGCTATAGAGAATATGGCTGCAGATAGCTTGCGCTGTGTTGCCATTGCATACAGATCACTTGAAAAAGAGAAAGTTCCAAATGATGAAGAAGAATTAGAGGGGTGGGCGTTACCTGAGGAAGATCTTGTTTTGCTGGCTATTGTGGGGATAAAGGTATGCCTCCTTGTGGCAATTTACTATTGATTGGTTTTCAGGCATAGATATCTGGATGGTTATGAGCTTATACTTCCTACATAGTGGATCCCTTAAATTCATTATCTTTGGCGCTTTTCTGAAAGTGCCATTGGAGCAATTTTATGATGCCAGTAGCGTTGCAATTGTTGTCTTGAGTTTTTCATCCACAAATTGTCTTGTTGTCCTGCATTTTTCAAGTAATGGTGCTGATTTGTGAGAACTAGATTTTAGAAGTGACATGGAGTGACATCTGTGGCTTTTAGATCTCAATTACGTGTTGCATAAGAGTTTTAGAATATTGTCACTATCTTCTCTATAGCTGCAATATTTGATTTTAACCAAGGAATGAAAATTGGACTTTGCTTCAAACTTCGACCTTTGAAAATTAGAATTAGTTAGAAGAGTTTGACAAATTTGAAAGAATTTTTGTAAAAATTTGCCAACTTAGAGAAGTTTGAAAAAATACCATGTAAATTGTAAAATGTGTATAATTTCTATTAAAAATGATAAAAGCCAACATAAATAAGTACATTTTATATGTAAAAGTATACATATAATGTTCTAAACGTGTATTTTATCATTGACATTGTTTAATACATATTGCACATGTTAACTTAATATTGTTATGAGAAAAAAGAAAGAAAGAGAAACTTTTCATCAAATTTAATGATCATGCAAACGTAAATCCTAGCTCAATTGATCACTGGCTCGCTAGTTTCTATAAGTATAAGTATATTTGATCTTTGCTGTCGATTACAGTAGATGCCTCACGTTTCTTGTCCTTCTCCCAGTGCTTCTCCTCTTAGGTTTTCGGCTTATTTATCTTTTTTTCTTCTCTCTATAATCTATCCTCTTGGGTACAACTCGTTTTTCTTTCTCTTGGATAACCACTTGCTAGTTGGCATATGTTTTGCTTTCAATCTTTTTCATTTATAGATTTCTTCTTTTTTTATTTTTACAATCTCTATGATTATATGAAAGAATCTCTTTGTACACTACTTAGATTCTTTTAAAAAATTGCTTTTTTTTTATAGCTTTTATGCATTTTTTCCGCAAAAATTGTCGAAATTTGATTTTAAGTGAACATTTTTTTTGAAGATTTCGATGAAATTTTGTAATTTTAAAATTACAAGTGAACTTTGCTTCAATTTTTTAAATTACCTAATTAATTCGGCTAATTTCACTAAAATTTGGCTAATTTTTATACCATGATTGTTAACTTATTTAAGAATTTGAATGTCAAGAATGCATTTTTGTTATCAAAAGTAATTGTTCTTTTTTCCATGTGATTGGTGACTATATTGTGTTATTTCTCACGATTTTGTGTTACATACCATAGTCAAATATTTTGCCTATTCTTTCGTTGTTACTTCTAGCTATTGTCTTCAGATTATTCATCATGAGCTTCATAAGGATCGACCTTCATCCTTTATCCTGTAAAAACCTTTATCTGCAAGAGCTTACTAATAGCTGTCAGTATTCTTGAGCAGTGTCTCTTCTAAGATATCCCCGGAAGCAGCCACTGTATTTTTGTAACTGACTTTTTCTCTGATTTTTAATTATTGTGACCTTAGATTGAACCATGGTAGTTAGGATCAGGATCTAAATTGCAGGATTGCTAGGATCAGGATCCTGATTTCCCTTTTTTCCATCTTCTCTCCATTTTTGCTTCTTTTCTTCTTCTATTGCCCTTTTTGGTGTTAAACAATACACCTGATGTAATTTCTCATATATACAAGACATTGGAATTTGATTGTAATCTCATGCTTTATACATTGACTGATTTTGCAGCTTATGGGTTAAAGACACTTTCATACTTGCAATTTGACATGTAACCTTCACACTTTTGTGTAATTGATTTAATGAATGACGTAGGGAATGCAAGGATATGCAGCTTATGGGCTAGACACTTGCATATCTTAAATTTGATGTGTAACCTTCATCCTTTTGTGAAGCTGATTTAATGAATGATATAGGGAATGCAAAGATTTGAAACTTGATCTCCTTATCAACATTTTATACCTTTTTAGTTGATGTTTCTTTAAGGATATGCAGTCTGTAAAACTGATGAAGCCCTTCTCTCTTCTTACTTTCATTAAATTTCTATATCCCCATGTTCTTTTAGGAAGTAGTTTCTCTACAGATCATATTCATTTCATTACAATGTTGAAAACCAGAGGTGGAGCCTCCTTTGGGCTAACCTGGGCTAGAGCTAGGTAGCATGTTCCACAGATTTTAACTGCTTAAATAACATTATGTTCTCTTAATTATTTCAAATGCAATCAGAGTAAACTACCTCATATTCTAATGAACAGCTTTAGTTAGATATTCTATGCATCATTTTGTAACTTGGATGTCTTAGTGAGCTCTATGTTATTGAGTGAGTGGGTGGTCTCTCTTGAAATTTGAGTCATAATTAAGTCACAGTTGGTAGAACCTATTAAAAAATTATATTACTTTATTACGGTAACTTGATGGTGATGTTTTACAAATCAATATGAGTTTGTGTCATCCAGTGTGTATTATTTCTCATATAAACAAATAAAAATATTGCAATATCTTGACTTAATATTGTTCATAAAAATTATAGTCGGAGGCCTATAGTTTTTTCGACTTTAAAGAATGTTACTACTTTGGTTAGTTCCAAGAAGGCTTGCTTTTTATTCTAATCTGTTTGATTAGAGGAGTGTCAATATTTCCTTACTTGATTCTTTACTGATATTAATATATTATTCTGGTTATCCCGTAATGTTACCTTAGAATGTGCGAATTTTCAATACCATGTATCAAGGAATGTTTCTTTTATCCAAGTTATTTTAGAAGGTGTGAATTTTAAATCTTTTTCATGCAATGTTACTCCCATTGCTGACATTTTTTTTTTTCTGGTACAGGATCCATGCCGACCAGGTGTTCGGGATGCTGTACAATTATGTACAAAGGCGGGTGTTAAGGTAATGGTCAAACTTAGGAACACTACCTCACATGAAATATCATTTTATAGATTCAATTGCTTAAGAAATCTATGGCTGTCATCTCTCGGAAATGCTCTATGTGATTTAGTTTACCTAGACTATATTTTTGAGCTTTTAACAATGTAAAAGACTCAGGGCCTAACTGTCACGGCTCTCTTGTATCCCCCAGACCTCCTCACACAAGTTTTTTTTCCCTCGCCTATTCCACCCATAAGCCGTAATTTCTTAAGTCTTCTCGACCTCATCAGTAGCCATAGTTCCCCTTCATATGATATCCCCATCTTTCTTCCCAAATCTTTTGCTAGTCTCGTTCCAATCTTAGCTCTATTTTTCCATTCTAATCATTAAGGACATTCCAGGGTGGTCAATCTTTTAGGTATACTGCTTCTACTTTTAGCTTTTTGTCGAGAAAAGAGGTTCAGGAAAGTTATTGTTGAAGAGAAAAAGAAATATCTATGGTATTTGTTTCCTTCCCACATGTCATATTTATTTATTAAATGTAAGGAATTTGCCCATGGGAAGGTTAATGCTGATGGCATGGATCAACATAGAAATCTGAATACATGTCTGCCCCTATCGTGTTGTCATTTATGTTTGCAGAACTCATAGCCTGTGACTCATAGTTGTGGAATTGTTGTCCATAGAGGTTTGCCAGAGATGTTGAAGTCATTTTAGCTTGTTTCCATCCAATATAGCATCCTGAAAGGATGTGGTGCTCATCGCCAGGTGGTTTGTCTGGTAGTGGTGTGGTATCTTTTATGAGGAGAGGAACTCTTAAGAGTGTTTGAGCATCTGCCCAATCTTGCTTTGGTTGTTTGGGAGAAGCCTCATGCTTTGGCATCCTTTGGGATTAGCTGCATTTGGTTGTCCAAGGCGTATTCCCTATTGGAGTGGTTGAAAGGGTGGGACAAGTTTATAAGTATAGCTAAATGGGATATCAACGTATTGACTACAATATACAGATGGGAATTATACTGACACATTAATATATTAGACAATTCTATTTCTTTTAAAACATAATGTATGTTATTTGCCATAATCCTTCTTATGTGTTCGTGTAGCCCAATAGGTCTATTTATATGGCAGTCTCCTGTTAAGACACTAGAATGAAAGATTATTTCCCTCCTTTCCATGTACATAGGCCATGGAGCTAATGTTCTAGGAAGTCTTGTTCAAAAAGCATTCAATGTGATGTTTAAGGTTTGTTAAGTTCATGAACTCTTCAATAAGGACGAAGCAAATATTTTGCGTTTGATTCAGGCTGGAAATGTTTTCCGAAGGTATTGGGTTTGAGGATCAATACGTAAAGCAACAAATTAGTTGGTATTAACATGGATCATATGTGTATTGTTAACCTTTCTAGTAAGGGTTGGTGTGATGTTGGAAATTGGCCTTTGACCTTTCTAGCTCTTACATTGAGTGGTGACCCTCTCAAAGGTGAGATTTTCGGATCTAGAGGTGGGAAAGGTGGAGAAAAGGCTTAGAGTGTGGAAAATCTATTCTTTTGTTTTTGTTTTTGATATATATATATGTATGTGTGTATGTGTGTGTGTGTATATATATATATGTATGTATGTATGTATATACATGTATATTTTAGGCCGGGGGTTTATTTTTAAATAATTCTTAAATAGACTCAAATAAAATGAAAACTATTTAAATATTCAGAAGAAAAGAGGAAATAATAATACTTAAATAATAAAGTAAAAAAAAAAAACTATAGATACATTCTATAAATTCAATTTATTCATTAAATTGGGAAGAATAATTCTTGAATAAAAAAATAAAAAAATAGAGTACTAATACAATTTATTCTTATAGTTACTTTGATGTAAGGCGTGATAGGAAGACAATGGATACATTCTATAAACTTGTTGATTCTTTTGAATATGAAGATAAGAGGAAAGAATAATTCTTAAATAATAAAATCAATCTCTATATCATATCATCTTATCATAATAGCACGTACAATGACTTTTTGAATAGGCAAAACTGATGAGAACATTTAAATAAACTGACATACAAAACTTTGTTAAGAAATCCTAAATGGGCTCTAAATCCAAAACTTTCTAAAAAAATTAGAAATTGCTCGACCTCTCCAATACTAGCTTTCCAATTTTAAAATTTAGAAATAACTAAATCTCTAATTAGGCTTGAATGCTATAAATGTATTAAAAAACCTAAAAAAATTATAATTCACGAATTTACTAAAATAGTAAATTACCTACAATAATAATTCATTAAAATATAACCTTATCAAAATTTTCTAGTAACCCTTATCACATTGCATAATATTCTCAATTACTAAATGAAACCTGCCTTAGTGGTTTATAAATTGGAAAGATTCATTTGAAGGAAGTGGAGCATGGGAGAAACTTTTATTTGGTTGACTAGAAATTGGTTTGAAAGCCTCAGATCACTTATTGGTATTGGCATTGATAACATCAACCTTAAGAACATAGCTCTTGGAGCTAAATGGTTATGGATGATGCATTGTGGATCCAACTTATTAGAAGCAAATATGAGCATTCCACATCAGGAAGGAAAAGGAAATCTGATAAGGGCTCTTACATGGAATGAAAATTTGATCTCGCCTCAAACTTTGACCTTTAAAAGTCAGAATTAAGTTGAAGTCAGAATTACTGACTTAAAGAGGTTCAAAAAAATCTATGTAAATGTTAAAATATACATAATTTCTATTAAAAATGATAAAAACAAAAATATGTCGATACATTTTACATAAAAAAGTATAAATATAATGGTTTCAAACTTGTATTTTAACATTAACAATATTCAATGCCCATCGCACATGTTAAGAATTTATTGCTTACTTATGAATTCCACGAATTTTTTTGAAATCCCTCGAAATCTTTGAAGTTTCTACTAATTTTATCGAAATCTTTGAAGTTTTGTTGAATTTCTATAAATTTTCTTTTACAATTAGCCTCTGATTTGGTAGTCAAAAAATTTGAAAAAATTTGTTGAATTTCTTTGATATTCGACTAGTTTTGATTCCTTAGGCTCTTATGCTGCTCATTTAAGCCTGTGGGACATATTTCTCGCCTTTACCCTTCTTTCCTTCTTGTATCATGATTGGAGTTGGCAACAAGCATTTTATACAGTTTGTGGCAGATTGTTGGTGAGGAGAGGCCCCTCTTGCCTTTTCATCTCCCTATTTGTTCTGCCTATCCAGTTGCCTCAAGGCTTCTATTAGTTACTTCCTAACCCATCATAACTCTAACCATCTTCAAGAAATAACTTTGGATTTCCATTTCTCATGAAACCTAACCCCTAGGAAGGAAGCTGAAATTGCTTTCCTGCTTTGTAGTATTTCTTCGATCCATATTTGCCCCTCCATTGATGATTGGTTCCTTTGGCCTTTTGATGATTCTAGCACTGATTCTTCTAAATTTTTCCTCTGTTTTCTTATTGATATCCTTAACCCAACTGCCCTTTCATATTAGTCACATAATACGAAAAGCTCCAATTCCAAGGTTGGTGTGGCCCTTGATGGAATTTCCTCCTAGGATTTACCGCAACAATAACCAACTCACTTTTGTTTATCACCTTGGTGTTGGGTGCCATGTTTTAAATTTTATTGGCCAGGAGACATTTGGCCACATGTTTTGCAGTTTCTATTTTTCCTGTCAGGTTTGGCAAATATGGTAGAATATATTACCTGAAAATTTGTGTCTCCTTTGTCTTGCAATAATTGTTTTACAGGTAAGCATACTTCTGGTTTTAGCAAAAGGTGTAAGGATATTGGTTCTTTAGTGTCTATTATGGGGGATGGTCCATTTGGGTGAGAGGAACAATCAAATTGGTTGTTTAGTGTTAAGTGTCTATTGTGGGGATGGTCCGTTTGAGGTGGGAGGAGCAATCAAATTTTGTGAGCTAGATGCGGAGGTGCTGAGCGATTATGGAAGATTCTAAGATAGGGGCTGCAGGTTGGATTAGTTCCTCGAAGCTAGGAGGTGGTTTATCATTTGATGGTTTTGAAGATCCTGATCCTTTGAATGTGTTTCATTTTGGTTTCTATGTTGCCATGGTGGTAGTGCTGTTTATGAACTTGTTGGTTTGATTGTGCTGCCCTTGGCCTTCAGTTGGATGGTGTTTTATGTTGAGAGCCTTACTTCTGCACTTTTTCTTTGTTTCTTTTCCAAAAATAAAAGGACCAGATTCTTTTATCTCTAGCTAATTCAGCATGTATTTTCTGTCAAAGTAGTGAGGTTTACGTGTATCAATGTGAAGCTGGACTTCAACTTAACAAATTACATTCTGCGAAAAGGATAACTTGCATAATAGATTTGTTTTGAAATGTTTGGATATTTATGGCCTTGTTGCTACTACCTGGGTTGTTATCCCTTCTTGATAAGTAGTCGTGAACTTTGTGTTCTTCCTTCCCCTCCTCTATTGTTCGGTTCTATGCTATTCTTTTTGCTCAACCATGGTCCTATGTCCTTGTTTTGTTTTCTTTTCCATTCTAAATGAAGTTTACATGTATCATGCCCCAAAACTGCACAATGAATCATGGATGATGAAACTATATAATTCTGTAATTTGTCCCAAGCCTATTTTATTTGAATAGGGCCATCCATACCTGTTTCATGTCATTTTTCTTTCCTTTTCTTTTTAGACCTCCAATCAGACTTGTATTATCTGTCTGGCATTCATATTTTGACAACATTATCCTAGTGCCAAGACTAACATGTTCTCACTTGAAATAGGTACGCATGGTTACTGGGGACAACTTACAAACAGCGAAAGCAATAGCTTTGGAATGTGGAATTCTCCATTCTGATGCAGAAGCTACAGAACCAAATCTCATTGAAGGAAAGGTCTTTCGTGCCATGTCAGAAGCTCAAAGAGAAAAAATTGCTGGAGAAATATCAGTATGATTTCTCATCTTTGAGCTATAGATCATGAAGACCAATATCGGCAACCTTACAAACTTAGAAATAAATATGATGGTTTGAATGCCTATTGTGTCAAACATTAGATATTCTATTTAGGGCAGTTTGTCATATTGACTACTGACAGTAATAACAAATGGGGGAGTTGCCCACTTAGCATGTATGAAGATGATTTAGAAGGTATAAGCATTTATTTTGTAAGCACCTCACTCTTTGACAGAGAGGAGTGGCAAAAAAGAACTCATGTAGCATGGTACTGGTTTTGACCCTAGTGAGTGAAACCTGCCAATGTCCATCATGGAGTGGTGCATATCTAGCTATCTTTTACCAGGAGACATTTTATGATGCTTTAGGCTTTGTCCATTTCCTGTTTAGGACATGGCAGATGGTTCATGCAAAGAGTCTACTTTTTGGATGCTTAACATGTGCTATATGTAGTGCAACACTTGCCACACATGATGTGTTGTATTATTCTATATTTCAAATCTTAATCATGGGTAAATATGGTAATTTAAGTACTTACCAACTCCCAACTACTTTCTAAGCATATCATACTTTAGAAGCTTTTCTAATTAAGATTTCATCATTTTATCCTTGTCATTCGTAGTTTTTTATTGTTTTTGTACCCTTATTCCCATTTTCATGTCAAATGCCTTCTTAACCTATTGCACCAAGTACCTTAATATATCTTTTTTTTTTTTAAAGAAAACTAATGATTATAATGTTAATCTAATTTGAAAAGTTAAAATTATTCATCTTTAATGCATTTAGATGGTGTTCTTTTTTTGCCATATATATATGTATGTGTGTACTCATGTATGTATGTATATATGTTTGTACCGCTTTTTTGAATTTTTAAGTGACAAAACAGGGCATGGGTTGAGCATGCCACCTGTATGACTTTCAGTTTTTTCTTTGCAGTGTCTAGAGATTAAAAAATTTACTAATTGGAAGTTTGGTTTATAGGTAATGGGAAGGTCCTCTCCTAATGATAAGCTTCTGCTTGTGAAAGCACTGAAAAGGAATGGACATGTGGTTGCAGTCACAGGAGATGGCACTAATGATGCCCCTGCACTGCATGAGGTTTGAGAATCCTCTGGAACTGGTTTATTATTTATTTATTAAATACAATAAATAGTAAGATCAAAACAAATGCAATAACCGTGCAAAAGAGGAAAAAATGTCCATAAATCCCACTTAAATGCTTTTAAAGGCTGACCACCTCCTCAACCAATTATCAATAGAATAATCTGCAGATAGTTTACCACAAGCAACCTGTTATGAAGCTAAAAGATGAGTGCTCTCCTCAACTATCCACCAAACATTCTTCCCTGTCAAGATTCTCTCATTTCATTCCCTTTCAATAGACCATTATAACTCTAATTAAACTACCTTGTAGGAGTTGTTTATAAGTAGATATTTCTTTATTTGTTTGGCATTCCCCTGATATATAATGCACTGATATATTATTTCGCTTTGAAGAACTATTTTCAGAGTTGTATGAATAATTTATGCCATCTCAACTCTCTTCAATTTATTTTTCTTGCCATGTTATCTCCATTGACTGTTTTATGTGGTGGACCTCATTCTTGATTCCTTTAAGTGTCATCATTTTTTCCATTCTCACCTAATTTGAATATCCTTATGCATGCTCCATTCATCTAAGTAAACTGTGGTTAGCAGCTCAACTGTCATTTTGCAAAATAGATCGAAGGCTTTCTTTTAGACAATGTGAATGCCCATATAGTGGATGTCTTTTTTGTGCTCTTTGTTCTTATTCACTTGTTCTTAAATGTCATGTAATGTGGTCTAAAAACTTTTACTAATTTAGCTTCCTTAATTGGTCATGGTTGTTTTTTCTCCTCCTTTATTTTAGGCTGATATTGGTCTTGCAATGGGCATCCAAGGAACTGAAGTAGCAAAAGAAAGCTCAGACATAATTATCTTGGATGATAATTTTGCTTCAGTTGTGAAGGTCAGTTGAATAACTTGCAGGAAGAAACTGCCTTTTGAAATTGAAATGGACTCCCGATAATAGAGCTTTAATATCTTGAATAGTGATACCAGAAAGAGAATTACTTAACCTATTCTGCTGTTTTCATTGTCAGTTTCTGGCAATTAAAATATGTATTCTTTAAAGCTGCATTTCACGGCTACTGCTTTCAGATCTGTGTCATCGACTTGTTGGATATTGAGATGAATATATTTATTAGTTGCTTTGGCTGTTTGAGTAAGTTGGAAGAAAAGCATTGTTGGCAGAGATTGCAGATGTGTACATTCTTAAGTCTCTGCAATTTAAATGTTGTAATTTTCCGGACTAAAAGATGCTGCCGATTCCCTTCATTCAAAAAAGGCTTTTGGAGGTTTTAAGGTGACATCTGTTGTTGGCCATGTCATGACAGCCATAATTTTGTGCATTGACATCTGTTTAGGCTGAGATCCATTTTTGTTCTATCTATCAGTTTGAGGTCCATTTGCAGGATAAGATCAAATATGTTATACAATAGAAGCGTTTAGTTAACACTTTTTGTAAACCTCTGATTAACATCGATAGGTTTGTTTGTTTGTTTATTTTTATTTTTATTTTTTTGCTCCTGGAAAAAGAAATAGCAATAGATTGGGGGCATCTTCTTTTATAAGCAAATAAAGCTGGCTGTTAGACAAGGAGATTGATGACCATTGAGATCCAGAGGCATTAGGAAAAAGAGATTGTGGAAGGGTTTCTCATCATCTGTCACTTGGTTAAAGCAAAATTTAAATTTGCAAGTTGTCATTCTTTGCTGTGTCACTGATAGTTATTGATTTACTGATAGGATTCTATTTGCTAAGTTATTGCCTGAATTTATAACTTACGAATGGTATTACTAGGGGTGTCTGGTTTTGCAAGAGGGTTGAGAGCTTCTGGCATCTATAAATTCACCTTTATTTTGATCTATACTCACTTAATATACTTGCTCTAGGTTGTTCGTTGGGGACGGTCTGTATATGCAAATATTCAAAAGTTCATCCAGTTCCAGCTCACTGTTAATGTTGCAGCTCTTGTAATTAATGTTGTTGCAGCTGTTTCCTCTGGCGATGTCCCTTTAAATGCTGTGCAGGTTGGTCCTTTTGTGACCTTCATGTATTCAAGTTTGATAGATGCCTGTTTCATGTGCTCACTGATTTCATTTGTGTTTCATTATACAGCTTCTCTGGGTTAATCTCATAATGGATACTCTTGGAGCACTTGCATTGGCAACAGAACCACCAACAGATCACCTTATGCATAGATCTCCGGTTGGTCGAAGGTTAGAAATGTTTTAGATATGGAGGTTTGCACGATGTGTACATTGTGTCATAATGTTTTCCAAACATGGCCTGGGCATTGATTAGGATATTACATTGGCATTTTTCAATGAAAACTTTTTGCTGGGTTTGCGGCAGGGCTTTTGTGCATCTTTTTTGGTGTACAATTTTAAGAGGGCTTTTCCGCTGATTTTGATTAGTTTTGACATTTATTTGGTTATTTTGACCGTTATAATTTTCCTTTACCTTGACTATTTCTTCGATTTGCTTAGATATTATGTGCTGATGCATTTTTGTTATCCACGCATAGGTTGGAGCCTTGGAATACTTAATGGAGAGCTATCTTGGAGTTGCCATTAATAGACTTTTGTGTTAAATTAAAAAGGGGTTTCTAAAGCTTAGAAAACTCCATTATGGACCTTATTTGGGTTGATGACCTATAAAACTCCATTATGGACCTTATTTGGGTTGATGACCTATAAAACCTTAAATTAGTTATGATGGTATGTGGATAATTTAATTTTTTGGCTAGTAACCTTCTAATAAAGGCAAATCAAATGGCTTGCAATGTATGTACCTCGATATTTGGATCCTTAATGTAGAAGTCGTGTTTCTTCAACTGTTATTCAACTTACATACTATGCTATCTTAGTAGAATTGTTGTCCGTGGAGAGTTTTTCCTTCTGTTTGAAAATATTTCCTCCTGTGTCTCTTGTTTCTGTTGAATTGGATTGCACATTCTGCCTTGCTCGAACACATTCATTGAGGTGAAATGGGAACTGTGAATAGTTGAATTTTAGTCCTAATCCTACTCCCTTGTCTGTGATTGTCTTTGTTGAAAGAATAGTTGATATCTCTATTGTTTGGTTGTGTTTATGGCATGCTTATGATGTATTCTTTTCACAAAATAGAAAATCAAAATAATTGACTTTGTTAGTTTATGATCATGATAGCTATAATCCACTGGTTGAAAGAATAGTTGATATCTCTATTGTTTGGATGTGCTTATGGTTTTGCTTATTGGTGGTTATAACCTATTACTGACTTTTTATGCTTATTGTGTATATTTTCACAGAGAACCACTCATTACAAATATTATGTGGAGGAACTTACTAGTACAGGTTTTGTATGACATTATCACTTGTGATTCCTTCTCTCATAATATACTAGATATCGTCCTCAATATCTGTTGTACAAATTGATGTCACTTAATGGGTGATTGCAGGCTATGTATCAAGTGATAGTACTCCTCGTCCTCAACTTCAAGGGTACCAGTATTCTGCATCTGAAGCATGACAACGTTGACCATGCAGGCGAAGTGAAGAACACGTTGATATTCAATGCATTTGTCCTTTCTCAAGTAAGTCTTCCAACCAATTTTGAGATACAGAAAGAGTAAGCCACATATGCCCAAAATTAATGTTACTTGTTCTAAAAGGAATATAATTACATTGACCCTAAAATTATATGATTCTTAAATTGAAATTTGTTTTTTTTCACCACTTATTTGATGGTGGAAAAAAAAAAATGATGATGCTAAAGGGATACAAAGAGAGCTATTAACTCAGATACCCAAAACCTTTTGCTATTAGACTTATATCCCTAATCTGTTATTTGACTGTTCTCAACATTAAAGACCAGAAGAGCAGTAGTTTGCCTTTGAAAATAGAACAAGATGTGTGTTGATTGATCTTGATGTGCAGATATTTAATGAATTCAATGCTCGCAAGCCAGATGAATTCAATGTCTTCAGTGGCGTTACAAGGAACCATCTGTTCATGGGTATAGTAGGAATTACTCTGGCATTGCAGGTGAGTTTAATTGTGAATTCTATCTATACTACCAGGTGTTTCTCGCACACTTCATTGTTGCTACTCCATTGATGCAGATTGTTATAATTGAGTTTCTTGGAAAGTTCACTTCTACAGTACGACTAAATTGGAAACAGTGGCTGATCTCAGTTGCTATTGGTTTTATCAGGTTTTAATTCTCTTATTGTTATTAATAATTTTTACTTGTTATAGCATTCTCTGTCTGACTAATAATTGCGTATTTTCTTCCGAATGGTATAGTTGGCCTCTTGCGGTTGTTGGGAAATTCATACCAGTCCCTAAAACTCCCATTGCCGAGATAATAAAGAGACATCTTCCCCGGTGGTGTCTAATCCCCCCCTAGTGAGAATCCTTCAGCTTTCATCTACTCTGCATGGCTGCTTCCATTATTTGGGTTATCCATATGATGGTGTAAGTTTTTTTTCTCTTGCAGGCCGATGAAACCTCCCGGAGATGGCAAATTCTAATTGCAAAGTATGGGTGTTTTGCTTTGGTTTGCGATTTCATACCTTCAGCTTAATAGATGTAATCCTCTGAGTCACCTTCTTCTTTACTTTTTTTTTTGTTTTTTTGTTTTTTTGAAACGCATATAAATATATATAGATATACAAATACGTCTGTTTCCTTAAAAACTTGAAAATACAGAATTGTTGGGTGGTTGTAATTGGTGGCCTTTTGACTAGCAGAACTAACACGTATAATGAATACAATTGTAACTAATTTGGTACTAATATGTTCCACTGTTACCTTGAATGGATTGTAAGATCTAACCGAATTCTAACTTCCCTTGTCTTTTGTTAGCATGGTCATCTTGATGATTATAATACTGGAAAGAGTTTTCGTGGCTTTCTATCTAATTACTTTATATATATATTTGGTTATTTCTGGGACTTTCTAAATTATTTTCATCGTTTTGTTTTGTTTTAAAACGAAAAATAATAGGTTGCCAATCGCAACCCAAAAGCATTGAAAACATTTTATAATAATTTGCCAGTAAAAATTTGAAGACACAAATCGTCTTTCCCCTGTTTTTAAGCACCGTTCTAAATAGTGTATTGTAATTCTTACGGTGCTATCTTTCAAGGGATTATGCACCAATTGTTTGTAAGCGTATTTGCATATTTTCAACCTCTATTAGAGTCATTAGTTTGAGCTTTAAAAAAAAAAAAAAACACAATCCTACAGACAAGATCCTAGTGGATGACTGTTCCTTTGGGTCAAAAGACATTTATTCATACAGAGAACAGAACAAGTGCAGAATCGAACCAACACGTGAAAAGGTGAATGAAATGAATCAACGATATCAACAGACCCTCAACGCCATTCCTACGATACGATACAGTTGGTTGTAAGGCATGATATTGCTCACCCAGGCGGCAGGTTTCGATTCTCTCCAAGGAGCCGCGTGGGTTAAAAAAAAAAAAAAAATTACTAGACCTTCAACTTGGGCCACAAGTGAGAGTGAGCTACCACTTTCTGGATCATCGTGTTTTCAGTAATGATTCCCTATATATATATATATATACACACACATACATATCTCAATTCTCAATCTCTAATTCCTTACACGTTCTTCCAGAGATGCTCTTCCCAACTACTTGCATTTTTCTGACCCACCCGGAATTCGAAAGCCAAATCATAGATGAAAAAAAATGAATGTAGCTCGTTTGCTTCTATGACTTACCACCATCTTTAAAGCAGTCAACTAGGACGATCATGAACTTACGTCAACTTGAAGTATACTATATTTCAGAATCATTGGTGCCCTTTTCTCTTCTCTTCTGTGGTTGACTAGATTATTATAGGATCATCTTGTTTTAGGAATGGCAGCAATTAGTAACCAATGACAGGGTCATTGATACAACTTTTAGGTCCTTTACTTACATTATTTTCGGACTTACCATTTATGGTTGTAAAAGCAATCCCTTTGTGTATTTTACAGAAGCTAGCAAGGTGAAACTAGTTTTTATAAGAAAAGTGTGTTTCATTGAGCACTTCTTCAAAAAATTCTTCAAAAATTGTCCTATGCAATAGACATGCAAGGCTAACTATCTATTTACAATTTCTCCATACTCGAGTTTATATATTCATAGAATTATTACATTATTGGTAATAGTTTGATATATATATAGTGGTGGAGTATGCATGAGCTATGATTTGTGTGGTTTAGTCTCAATTCCTAAGCTTGCCAAAACCTGCATCTTCTTGTGTATATTGAGTGAACTTGGAAGGGAAATGTGTCAATAGACAAATCTCCATGAATATTGTAAAGGGAATTGAAGATATCTAAATTTGGAAACATGAATTATTTTGTTTAATTGAGTGACCTTGTTTCTTGTATTAGTTGCACAGAAGTACCATTTTCTCTATAGTCAATCGGCATATTTTGTTCACAATGTTCAGATTATACAATCAAATCATACTATATATATAAAAGAGAGATGTTAGGCTATACTCTATAAAAAGTTATATTTAAATAAATATATTAATAAATATTAAAATAAATATGAGATATGTTTTGTGTATGTATAGATAGGTATGTGTGTAAGGCCTCCAAATTTGAAGGCCTGGACCTTAGGGCAGACCTCACATTAGGTACAATAGAAAGAAATATATAATTAATCAATCAATAAATAAATAAATTCATTTATTTGTTTTGTCTCGCTTTTTATTGTTTACAGCTAAAACAGCATGCACCCGAAAATTTTATTGATTGAGAGCTATCTCCCAAGCAAAGAATAGCCAATAATCATTAATAAATTAACGTTGTGATTTTGACTAATTGATCGTAGTTAAAGAGAAATTAAAAGAAAAAAAAAAGAACGAGGAATACTTATTTTTAAAATCCTATAACAATTATTAAATCGTCCAAAAGAGTTACGCGTAGAAGAAGGGCGCTGGCAATATTGATCCTATGATATATTTTATTTAAAGTTGACCTTCTTGTGATCGTTTCAATCAATTAATACCCTTAAAAGGGTAAGTCACAGGCAAATCAAGGCATACATTCATACTGTGTCCTCTCTGGTTTTTTGGGTTGGCAATTTTAGAGGGTCAGAAAGATGCAAATACTTGTGAAGTGCCTCGCAGGAAACCATTTTGAACTGGAAATAGAGAATTGGGAGACAGTGAGAGACTTGAAAGAAAAGATATGTGATGTGGAGAGGTACCCTCCTGAAGAACAGCAATTGATTTTTTGCGGTAGAAAACTTTGGGAGGATGATGTTTTCTATGAGAGATATTTGATTCTAAATGGGCAAAAGAAGTATCATGAGTCATCCGAATCCTCTGATATTCCTGCTGTTTCTATGGTGTTACTTCGCAGAGGAGGAGGAAATGTGGTGTATCCTAGATCAGCCAAGATCCAGAGAAGCAGTAGCAGTAGCAGCAGCTCGTCTGGGTCTGATCATGAATACTCAGATCCTGATGATGATACAAGTTACTACCCTCCAAAAGGTAAATCCAAATATCGATACATATTCACCGAGTCTCTCAATATTTCCTTGGACCTCTTTACAAAATTTGTTATATACATGGATGATTATATTAAAAATGAACTGCATTAGGTAAAATATATATAACTTTTCATTAATAATGGTGTTCTGTTCAAAGCAATTTTCCATTAGCCAGGGAACTTTTTTGATTTTATTTTTTTTATCAATTTGCAGCATATGATCTTCACTTGTTTCGCTCGCATGCTCTATCAGTTCCCTTATTTGACGGAACGAACTTCTCAGATTGGAATGAACAATTTAGGTCTCATTTAAGAGATCTGGATATTGATTTGGCACTAGAGATTGAGGGGCCAATAACTATTACCAAATCAAGTAGTTCAAAAGAAAGGAAATCTTATAAAGCTTGGAAAAGGTCAAACGTACTAAGCATGAAGTTTGCATTGATCACAATAGCATCTAAGATTAAACGCATACTTCCTCAACCCAAAAATGCCAAGGAATTCATGAATATTATAGAAGAACGTTTTCACCAGAACAATGAGTTTCTTATAAGGAAACTCCTAGAAGATCTTACAACAAAAAAGATTAGCGACGCCAGTAGAATCCATAAACATGTGTTAGCAATGAGGGTCATTGCTAAGAAACTAATAGAACTTGGAGTGAATGTTGACG
>JAJIYU010001345.1:0-37337 GCA_030144865.1 Tinospora cordifolia | reverse complement strand
AATCTCTTTTGATAAACAATGTAATAGTTTATTCTTGAATTAGAAAGTTATGTACTTTCTTTTATTAATAAAAAGTTGAATTTTTCTTTACCTTTAAATGCCTTGATTTTATTAAATCTGAAATTGCACTATTGAATTTATTCTAAGGCATGTGGTATTAAAAAATAAAAAGTCAAGTGTGTGTTGCTTGTAAAGTAACATCGGCCCGACCCGCCAATTGGTTAAGTCCACGGTCAAAAGGAACGGTGGTTATGTCCAACTCTCAAATTAAAGAACGTGGGGGTTGGGGTGTTACATGTGCACACACACATACACACACATGGCCGGTTTAGCACAAATGGCGCATGGTGTACATGATCAAATATGGTGTACATGATCAAATATGGTGTACATGGAATCACCTTTCTTGGATTATTCAATTCTTATGGGGTGTCTCATTCCTTGGGTAGGTGTGAGCATACATGATCAGTGATATGGCATATGGGATCACTTTTCATGAATTGAAATGATGGACACATCCCATGGACCCAGATAGGGTGCACATGATCATGGTGTTCCACCCATGTGTCTTACGCATGTTAGGGGTGGCCATGACTTCATGGGTTTACAAAAATTAAATAAAAATTAATATCTCTGTATTTACAAGGAATTATGATTTATAACCTATAGTTTTAGAATCATATGAACCTAAAGCAAATTTTAAGGTATGGTTTAGCCCAAGATGATTTTTCCTCAAAAACTTTCCTTATTTAAAATCCACTGAGGTCACTAGGCAAATGAAAATCCAAATCTTGGCCAATTATTCTGATGGTTGGATATGTCATTCATTTTGTTAGTTCATGTCATTCCATTTCTTTTCGAGTCATTTCGATCCCTCGAAGTTCTCTAAATGTCAATTCTTTCCTAATTTGGACCCCTCCTGACGAGTGTTTGGCAAATGAAAACTCTAACCTTGACCAATTGTTCTAATTTTTGGACATGTCATCCAATTAATTGGTTCACGTTACCTTACTTCGTTTCAGATTGTTTTGGGTCCCTACGAGTCACTAAATGAGAGTTTAGAACCTACCAAATTTAGCCCTGAAATGAGTTTGGTTTCATTTTGCATCTGATTTCATTGAATTGATGATAAATTTTATTTAAAGTACAGAGAATTCAAGGTATTACATAACCTATCAACAAATAACAGTAGAACACCAAAAACCCTCTAGAATGTTACAACCACTCCCTATCCCTTAATAAAAGTGGGATAACATTACCATGGATTTTGTCAATGGTTTGCCTAAGAATTAAAAAGGAGAACATACTATTTAGGTGATTGTGGATCGTCTCACCAAAGTGGCTCATTACCTGCCAATCAGATCCATAGACCAAGTTAGTAAGCAAGGAGAACTATACGTAAAAGAGACATTAAGGCTGCATGGTGTGCCCAAGATGATAGTATTTGACCGAGACTCTCACTTCACTTCTTGTTTCTGGTAGAGCCTACAGAAAGAGTTGGGCACTAAACTCACCATGAGCACTACTTTTCATCCTCAGACAGATGGGCAGTTTAAGAGAGTTATCCAAACCTTAGAAGATATGTTGAGATCTTGTGTTCTAGACTTTAAAGGGAACTGGAGTAGGTACTTGCACTTAGCAGAGTTTTCCTATAACAATAGTTATTAGGCAAGTATCAATATGGCTCCATATGAGGCTCTTTATGCAAGGCCTTGCAGATCACCAACCTGTTGGGCTGAACTTGAAGATCATGTTCTTACTAGGCCAGACTTGGTGAAAGAAATGAACAACCAAGTCAAACTAATATGAAAGAGGTTGGCTACAGCTCAAAGTCGTCAGAAGAGCTATGCTGACAAGAGAAGAAGACCCCTAGAGTTTCAAGTAGGTAACAAAGTATTTCTAAGAATTAGTCCTCAGAAGGGTATTAAGATGTTCAGATTCAAGGGGAAGTTATAATCGAGATTTGTTGGACCCTTTGAAATACTTAGGATAATTGAGGAATGTGCTTATAAGTTGGAGCTACCAAACCAAATGACCTCACCCCACAATGTGTTCCACGTGTCAATATTGACAAAATATGAACTAGATCCTTCTCACATCATCCATTGCGAAGAAGTGAATATTGAAGAGGACGCCACTTATGAAGAAGCGACAATTAGAATCCTTGATCATAAGGTACAAAACCTGAGAACTAAGAATATTCCCTTAGTTAAGGTGCTGTGAAAACATTACGAAATGAAAGAAGCTACCTAGGAACTGGAAAGTGAAATGAAAACCAAGTACCTACATCTGTTTGCTAGGAAACCCTGAATAAGTACAAATTTCAATGACGAAATTCCTTTTAAGGGGGGTAGAACATAGCACCCATGAATTTTGTACAAATCTCAAATAAAACATTTCGTTTGAGAAATTTAAAACTTTTTAAGATATAAACTGTGTACACTCTAAAGTATAAAATAAATTATTGAAAAACCTTGATATCAAACAATAAATAATAGAAACATATATATATATATATATGTGTGTGTGTGTGTGTGTGTGTGTGTGTGTGTGTGTGTGTGTAAATATGAGATGCAAATATTAGATAAATATAAGTATATAAAAATATTCGTTATGGTTGTAAAAATAATATTATATAATATGTGTTAGTATAATGGGTGTTAATATAATATCATATAATGTATAGTTATAATATATTACACATATCACAGGAGTATGTATATATATATATAATGTACAAGGATTTATAAGTGTAAATTTAAACATTTTTATTTTGATATATATATATATATATATATATATATAATCAAATCTCACATACAAATTCAGTGAATTTTTCGAAATCTTGCGGCCTTGATCACTAGATCAAAAAGAAAAAAGAAAAAAATTGAAAAAAAATGAGGGAAATCCAAAAAAAAATTGAAATTAGAAGGAAAAAAATGCAAAAAAATACACCAAAAACCTAAAACCTAATCTTTGATTTGGAGCTGCTAAGACCCAATAAAAATAGAAGATTTCTACATGAAAAATGTCTGAAATTTACAAGTCTTGCCCCTAGAAGACTCTATATAAACCCCCTAGTGTTCTTATTATTTCTTGTCTCAAAAACAAGAGCATATTAGTCCCTCTTGATTTTTTGTAGCCCTCTTCTTTGCAATCCCCCCAGTTCTTGAGTAATCTTAAACTGTTTTTGAATGTTCTTAAGTACTTAAAAGTCTTGAGTAACAGAGTTCTACCAAATTTTAAAGGGCTACAACTATTTTGCAAACTAAGGTGAAAGTGACTTCTCAAACCCCATTCTACTTATTTAGTTTAATACCATGTTTAATTTCAATTTAGTGTGCATATTTATGTTTGAATAACATTGTTTAAAAATTCAAATTTGCATGTATGTCATAAAACCATGTCATGCTTAGGTTATGCATGTTTAGGTTTGTTTTAAAGCATGATGCATACTAAGTAGTTGTTTTCATGTTTTGAATGTTTATATGTTAAAGATGTTAAAATTATTTTTATTTATCTTTCATGAGTATAATTTATTTATGATTCATGATTATGATATTTAATGAAAGATGTTGAGTTTAAGAAGCACATACTATCACAGTAAACATAAGGGTCACTGTGGGTATTCTTTACATGTGATTAGTTCACATAGGTGGTATTTAAAAATACTTGGAATATGGGTTAGGCCCTAAGTCCAACGAAACTTGGCATAAAAAAATCTTTTTTCACTCAAGGGAGGTATTTTGATAAAGAGCATCAAGGGTTTTGAAACCCTTTCAGTGAAATTTACAACTATAAATAAAATATTGTTTGAAACGCCTAATGATTCACAAGTGTTTGAATTTGAATGTGTTATTAAAATCTAAATTAGTAATTTAGTGGTTTGAAAAAGATCCATTAGGCTACGTGGTCACCTTTTTCCCTCATGTTTTTTAGGAAATTAACTTGCATGAAGACCATGAATATTAGTTAAGTTTTTTATTTAAAAAGTTTCTAATTTCTATATAAGGGGGATGTTGCTCAAGTTTTGAATTTTCCGCTGTAATAGTTTTTTCTTCTAAATTGAGTTTTGTACTCAACTTTATTCAATTAACAAAGTGTAACACCCCAACCCCCTAGAAACAGGTTTAAGCTCAACCACAAGGCAGATTGGGTCCTATGTTATATTTACAAGTACACAACTTGCATCTCAATTCATTTATTTTAACACTTATTAAAATACTTATAAATACACTTCCATTAAGTTTAATATTCAACAGATAATGCAAGTGAATAAAGAAAAACTTCAAATCTTTATTCATTCAAATAAAGTAAAAAGATTACATTCTTGAAACCACATCCAAAGATTGAGTAAATAATTCTAAAATTCAAAAGTAAAATTCAACGGAAGTCTTTAATTCAAAATTTGGGACATTATGCCCTTACAATATAAACTTTTTAAAATTAGACTTTTAAAAGTCCATAGTCTTTGTGTAATTCAATTTCCTAAAAAATAAAAGGAAGGGTGAGCACATAGCCCAGTGGATCATTCATTAGACAGCTAAGTTACTATTTCAAATTAATAGCACATCCAAATTCAAACACTTTCATACATTAAATGATTCACACAACTTTTTGGTTGTAGTTGAGGTTAAGATTGAAAGGGGTTCTACTCCCTTAATGTTCTTAATTTAGATACCCCTCTTTAGGGTGGAAAGACATTTTTTTATCACTTTTCATTGGATCCACATACTAAGTATCCCTTAGTTGCCCCCCACAACCACACATTCTAAGCATGCGTTAAGAACACCCATAGCACCCATACCGATCGCTATGAAAGTACGTGGTTCTTATCTTCAATTTCTTATATATAAGATCACATAATCATAAAAGAAATTCTAAATATAAATTTTAGAATTTTAAACAACCAAGAAAGCATGAAAACATCACATAGTATGCTTGAAACATTGAATTAAATCCTAAACATGGATTCTAAGCATGACATGCTCTCATAAGTGATTAAAACATAAACACATGCTAAACTAAAATTAAAACATGATTAAACATGCTAAAATTAAAATAAAATATGCTGAAAACTAGAATTCAAACAAACATGAACATGCTAGAAATTTAAAAGAGTAAAGTAGGAGTTCAAGAAATCCCTTCTACCTTAATCCAAGTTTCTTTGTAGAATCTGGCAGAGGTTCTCCTTATCTACACTTTCAGAAGTTTAAGAACTTCTAACCACCAACAAAACTACTTCAACAACTATTTAAAATACTGAAATAAGAACTTCTCACACTAAAAAGAAGAGAGAGTGAGAAGAGGTGCCAAGAAGAGGGCAAGAACAAGGAAAGAGGGAAGTGTCAACTCTTTGCTTTGGGCTGAGATGAATGTGAGCAAGAGAGGGTATTTATAAGTGTTCATATGCACAAGGGGGATGGTTTCAACAGCTTGGGCAGTTGTAACACCCCAACCCCTGAGACTTTTAATTTCGACTTTACCACAAGGTGGACCGGGCCGATGTTACTTTATAAGTACATAACTTGACTTTCTATTTCAATTATTTTATGCCTTATTTGTATTTATGAGTACATAACTCAAATTTAGGAATTTAATAAGGCAATAATATAAGAAATAAAAGAAATACATAACTCTATTAATTTAAAATTGATTACATAATTCAATATTGAAGAAAAACTATTATAGCAAAAAATTCAAAACTTGGGCAACACGCTCTTACATAGAAATTAGAAACTTTTTAAATCATAAGAAAAAAAATTTAACTAATATTCATGGTCTTCATGTGATTCAATTTCTTGAAAAATAGAAGGAATAAGTGAGCACATAACCCAGTGGATTTTTTTCAAAACCACTAAGTTACTAATTCAGCATTAATAACACATTCAAATTCAAACACTTGTAAATCATTAGGCGTTTCAAACAATATATTGTTTATAGTTGTAAATAAGACTGATTTCAAAGCCCTTGACGTTCTTTATCAAAATACCTCCCTTGAGTGAAAAGACATTTTCTTGTCAAATTTCATTGGACTTAGGGCCTAACCCATATTCTAAGTATTTTGGGACATCACCCATGTAAACTAATCACATGTAAAGAACACCCACAGTGACACTCATGTTCACTGTGACAGTACGTGGTTCTTAATCTCAACATCTTTCTTTAAATCTCATAATCATGGATGATAAATAAATCATGCTCAAGAAAAATAAATAAAAATAACTTTGACATATAAACATTCAAAACATGAAAGCAAACACTTAGTATGCATCTTTTTTCTTTATAATAAATCTAAGCATGTATAATCTAATCATGACATGATTTCATGGTGCACGTGCAAATTTGAAATATATCTTTTCAAAAAAATAAATAAATGAATCATGTTATTCAAACATGTCAAACAAAAATTAAATATGCATGAACATGGTATTAAACTGAAGAAGTAGAATAGGGGTTTGAGAAATCACTTCCACCTTTGTTGAACAAATCAGTTGAAAAATATCTAGTAGCACTTCGTTACTTCAACTCTAACTGTGATAGAATTTTTGCGGTATTCTGTTACTTCTACCCCAATTTTTGTTTAGAACAGCCCCAAAGAGAAAAAAAAATGCAAAGAGGGAGGCAGAGGGGGGGGGGGGGGGGGGGGGGGGGGGGGGGGGGGGGAGAGAAAGAGAGAGCAAGAAGGATGTATCAGTTCTTACTGGGATAAAAGGATTGTGAGCATAGGGCCCCTATATATAGAGTTTGGGATAATGAAAATTGGTAACTTTGGGTGGCAAGTCCAATAGCAACTTTCTAATTTTCTCTTGCATATAAATTAGCAAGATCAAGTATTTAGAGTTTATTTTATTTTATTATTTATTTTGGGTTGATCAAGATCAAGATCAATTTCCTCTTGATTTTTTTTAATTTTGGTTTTCTTTTCGGGCTGTGTGCCGCCAAATTTTTATTTCGTTTTATTTTTATTTTTTTCTTTTCTTTTTGTTTAGTGTGCCACATTTTTTTTCTGAAAGCAATGCACATATATATACATAATTATATATATATATATATATATATTTCAGGCGATGTGCCCATATTTTGTTTTGTTTTGTTTCTTTTTCTTGCTCATTATATTTTACTAATATAAACCATATCTATATACATATTTAATTACTAATTTTTGCAATCCATATATTGCTATTTTTTCAACCTATATCTATTTAATATAGACTTACCAATACTTCTTTTTTTTTTTAAGATTTCCTTTATTTTCATTATCTGAATATCTTATTATTTATATTATCCCCAAATTTTCTAAAAATTTTCCAATCTCTAATTTATATTTCTATTCTATTTCAATTGTACAATTAAATGGTAAATTCTATATATTTTGTTTTTATTTTTTTGTGTGATGTTTTAAATCCAAATCTACTAATTAATTAGATAATTTACTTAAATAACTCATTAATAATATTTTTCACTTTTACTTTTGTAACCCATAAATGCATAACTTGCTAATCAAGATTTATTAAATAATGTTACTAATAAATTTCTCATTTCTATTTTCTTTAATAATATATATACATACATATATATATATATATATATATATATATATATATATATATATTCAATTAAGCTATACAATAAATTACACATAAGTTTTCACATAATATAGTTTAATTTATTCAATAAATTTACTGATTATTTAATGTACTAAATGATCTTACTAATCTTTCTTTAATAATAACATTTCTTATTTTTATCTTATATTTTTATACTATTAGTTTTTATTTTATTTTTTTCATTTAGGCTACAAATTAAAATTTTGTCCATATTTTGTATTAAATAATTATTTTTAAGAAATGAAAGTAATTCCTTAAATTTTTTTACTTATTTTTATTTTTTTTCAGAAACCTACTTAAATGTCATTTTTCTATAATTAACTCTACTTATTTGACATTTTTATTTAAATATCAAATTAAGATTTTATTTGCCTATTTTATTTTATACCTATTGCTATTTTTTTTGTCAACTTTCTATTTCTTGTCTGACTATATGAATTAACCAATTTTTTTTTCAAGTTAGTATATAATAAGTTTTTTAAAAAAGGTTTCTTATTTTTATTTCTCTTATATATTTCTATACCTCAATATTTCAAATATTTCATATTATTTTTTATTTTTTGGTAACTTTTCTATATTGAAATATGTACAATTTTTGCACTAAAATTCTTATTTTATTATATCTCCATAACGTATTATTTTTCATTTGCCAACTCATAATTTGCGCTCAAAAATTTCTTAAAATCTTCGAAATTAATTCACTTAACTTATTTTATTTAATTTCATTAAACTTATTTCGTTTTAATTATTTGACAAAATTCTAGGGTATTACAACAGCTCGCAAAGTTGGGCAAGTTTCCAATCCAAGGTGGATGGCTAGGCTTGAATAGTGCAAGTGTGCTCATGGGCCCACTTAAGCTTGCCAAATTCTCATGAGCTATTATTTGATTCTCTAGCCTATTTCTTAATCAATATTAGAGAATATTTTCAAACTTGGAATCATGCTAATCTCAGTTAGGACGTCCTCCTTTAGATAGGATCTTCCTCATAAAACTTTCTTATTTGGTTGTCTTGCTTGCTCATCACACCAACACACATGGAATGCTTGTTATTTCTCTATACTTGGACGTCAAGCAAGGGGAGTATGCAATCAAACTTGAAGGGACACTATATCATAGTCTAATATGCAAATCTAAGCTTAAGGAAACTCACTAGGTAATTCAAACTCCAAGTATGGTGCACCCTTTAGTGTACACCCATTAGTTGGCGCCAAAAGGGGAGAAAAGAAAGTTTCTATTTCAGTTTTCTTGACTTATGTTCATGGGACGGCTAGGGTTTTTGTGTGCACATTTCAGATTTCAAACCCTTCTAATTTGGGTTGTTCACATATGTGCACACACACACACACACACACATGTGGGCTGGTTTAGCACAAATGGGGCATGGGATACATGATCAAGTATGGTGTCCATGGAATCACTCTTCTTCGATTTTCCAATTCCTATGGGACGTCTCATTCCTTGGGTAGGTGTGGGCACACCTGATCAATTATATGGCATATGGGATTACTTTTCATGAATTCAAATGATGAACATGTCCCATGGAGCTTTGGGTAGGGTAAGGTGTACATGTTTGGGGTGGTCATGATTTCATGGGTTCATAAAAATTAAATAAAAATTAATATCTCTTTATTTACAAGGAATTATGATTTGTAACCTATAGTTTTGGAATCACATGAACCTAATGCACATTTTAAGATATGGTTTAGATATGTCATTCATTTTGTTAGTTCATGTCATTCCATTTTGTTTTGGGTCATTTCCATCCCTCGAAGTACCCTAAATGCTAATTCTTTCATATTATGGACCCCCTGAAGGGTGTTTGGCAAATGAAAACCCTAACCTCGACATTTTTGGATATGTTGTCCCATTAGTTGGTTCATTTTACCTTACTTCATTTCAAATTGTTTTGGGTCCCTAAGGGGCACTAAATAAGAGTTTGGAACCTACCAAATTTAGCCTTGAAATGAGTCCAATTTCATTTTGCACCTAAATTTCACTGAATAAATGATAAATTTCATTTAATTGAGTACAGAAAATTTAGAGTATTATATAAAGTTTATGAATTTCTTTTATATCTTGTATTATGGCCTTATTAAATTCCTAAATTTGAATTATGTACTCTTAAATATTGTTAAGGCATGAAAAAAATTGATATAGAAAGACAAGTTGTGTACTTGTAAAGTAACACTGGCTCGACTCGCCTTGTGGTAAAGTCCAAATTGAAAGTCTTAGGGGTTGGGGTGTTACAAAACAAAGGAGCAAAAACTTGTGTTGGTGTGTGCCGAGTAGGGACAATATGTGATTCATAAGGAAGGATCCAGCTGGACTTAGCTTTGATATCTTGGAGTTGAGATTCTAAAGACTTCTTTTCACTTTCTAAAGGTAGAAAGACGGCTATTGTATCAGCATAGCTTTTGACAGAATTTGCAAGCTCCTGAAGTTCTTGATGCGGTTGATCTAGTCGTTCATAAATAGTGATAATAATTTGATCTTGAACATCTTGTTGTTGAAGGAATCGATCTTGTTTTTGGCTCAACAAATCTTGCTTTTAAGAAATCAATAAAAAAAGATCATTTTGGAATAAAGCATTATTAGATTGCCAGTTTAGAATTGATTCAGTGTCAGTCAAAGGCTATTGCTTAGGTCTTGTAGGCATCATGACCTTAGTGGGTTTGACTTGATATTGAAGCTGACATCCAATAAAGGGATCTTTTGTGCAATCATTCAATGGGGGATGTTGAGAGATAAATTGGGAGATGATAAAACAATCAGAAGTTGGCTCATCATCAAGCAAGACATAATATTGAAAACGACCCAAAGGAGAATCAATATATCCAACAGTAGGATCACCATTCTCATAGCGTTATTGTATCTTCTTTTGGGAAGTTCATCTTTTAGGCTTCTCTGGAATATCACATTGTAAAGCAAAATCATGATTATTGCTAGTAGCACAATGACAAGAATCCCACCAAGTATGTGAAATATCAATATGATTATGGGCATGAGAAGTGGGTTGTTCAGGAAAGATCATTTCAACCCAACCATCAGTCCTTCTGTGATAAACAACGAAGGAGGTTTATTGAACTTTTGCAACCTGAAAATGAGTTTTTGCAATTGTTCCAAGGGTAAAGTTCGAGGGATGAAAGTATGAGTGACTGCACCCTAAGAGAAAATATCGAGCATAAGATTGTTGAAGGCAAAGCCTTTATAAGGAATGTCTATGGCATGGTTTTGAACTTGATATGCAATCTGGTAATGAACAGTGGCGGCAAGGGCCGTTTGAATTTGAAGAGTACCAGAAAGTTGAATCTGGAGACTAAGTGTAGTGAGAGCATGAGGATATCGGAGAGAGACATTGAAATTGGGATAAAAGGTGATTAAAACTATGCCAGAACTCAGGGTTGTTTGGATAGTGCCAATAACAGCATTCGCATACCTTATCATCTGATAATCAAGCAAAGCTATCTGAGAGATAGATTCTGTAGCTTTTCTTCCATGAAAAGTAATGGATATTTTCACAACTCCATAGTGCAGATGACTTTATCCATCTTTTTTCCAAGATAACAAAAGGGAGGAAGGCAGAGTGAGAGGAAAAAATTGTTCAGCTTGGTCAGTAGGGACGTGATGCTCATTAAAATTAGAGATCTGAACATACTCTTTGATGGGGCTCTTGGGAGTTTGTTTTTTTAAACAGATTGGTGATTTTCTTGGTAAATGTAACTGATGGGATATGGTAAACATGTTGAGGAACAATAGGAACAAGTTCAGTAAGAGGAACAACTCCTTGAGAATCAGGCAAATACTCGACTTCATAAAGGCCATCTTAGAAAGATTACAAGAAGCTTCTAGAGAAGAAGAAGAGATGCACTCATCCATATGTAAGAAAAAGTGTGTTGTTCACCAAAAAATGTTATGAGTGCCTAAAAGCGCCTGTCCATTGGCTAGATGTGACAAAAGCAAAGGGTGAACTAGCAATCTTCAAATGGAATAGAGTCTTAATCTTTAGGAAGGGGGCTTATTGGGGATTGACATGGAGATGGGGTGAAGGATACATTGGAAGTTGAGGATTCAAAAGGGGATAGTTGGTAAAGGAGATGATTCAACCAAATATTCCTAATTTCTGTAAAAGGTAGGTCAAAAGCAAGAAAAACAAAAGAATAATAGATGAAGGTCCAAAAACACAAAGAACAAAGACAAATATCACAATGGAAAGAAGTAGAATACATCAGACATGGCTCTGATACCAATCAGAGCAATAAAAAGCTAAGCTAACTCAAGCTTCTTCAGAGTCGAAAGGATCACAGACCAGGATTACAAAAGCAAACCTACAACATATAAGTATGGCGAGGAAGACTATGACGATTATCATAATGGCCCAAAGAGGAAGAGTATGTAAAAAAGAAAATCGAGACATTAGTTTTAAGAAACAAAAGTTTTATCCAAACTTAGATGATCCCTTCAGCTGATGGAGATCTCCTTTCTATAGATGATTACATCCTTCATAGCATTATTGGACCAATAATGCCAGAAACATCATATAGACAAGTAGTACAACAAACTTGGACATATTAGTTAATAAAGTATTACAATAATAGAAAAATGAAAAAAGACTAAAGACGCGTGCAAATAGGAAGCTAAGCTAACTCAAGCTTCTTTAGAGTTGGAAGGATCATAGACCAGGATTACACAAGCAAGCCTACAACAAATAAGTATGGTGAAGAAGATATGACGATTACGCAAAATATGTATATATATATATATATATATATATATATATATATATATATATATAGTCATTTGTCCTTTGGCTTACACATTAAAAATATCACCAGAATTTCCACTTAATTGTAAAGAGTCAATTTATGTTCAATTATTTAATTTTATACAAATTTTCATGGTGTTATTTGATAATTGAATTATATGATATTTCTACTAGAATTTCACAGTTTTCTTGAAAATTATTTTATTCAAATAATTTCTTTTAATTTCCATTTATTTTAAATATTTAAATTTTTCTCAAAAATCTTGAGTGTTACAGTAAGCTACTGTGGTAGCCATGAAAAGTTCCAGAAAACATTGCACTTTCATGCATGGTCTTTCATTTTTGGTTTCCTCTGTCGCATGGTGTTTCAATGCACTAACTCTAGACTTAGAACATGTATCGTAAATGAAAGGAAAACACATTATACCTTACTGTGTTCATTTCCTTTTTGTTTGCTTCTGAAAACGTGTTGAAAACTTCTAGGGTTCTATTTTCATTAGCAAGAGGAGCATTTTCTCATAAAACAAGAACAGATGTGAAAATCAAGTGTTCCATGCAAAACAAACGTCTTACCTCAGTATTACCCGTTCAGAACCACTTCTCTGTTCAGACTCCTCACCAAATTGACACTTCTCCTTCTATTGATGCTTGTGAGGGTGTTGGAATGGCATGGGATGGTTGAGAATCGGTGTGAAACTTGTATGGGATGAGGGAACTCTTCTAGTGGTTGCTAGGTAAGGTTTAGAGATGAGAGCATGCGACTGCTGGTAAAGGTAACTAAAAATATAGGGTTTCTGTGCATGTTAAACATATATATATACTCGGGCTTTAATAACACCGTGATAACACGTTTGTGCACCAAAACTATGAATTTTCTAATTGTAATACATGCAATATTGAGTCTTGGTACAACGGTACCATGTCATGGTTCCAAATTTTGTGTTTTTTATCGCAGTACAACGGTACCTAAAACATGTACCGTGATATCCATGCGACACAATTTTTTTAACAATTTTACGATGCATTACTGTAATACTCAAACAGCTGCCCTAGTAGCCCGACAAGAATTTTTTTTTGTTTGTTTGTTTTAGAGAAAATTTCTAGATTCTTTGAGGTATTACAATCTACTCACCTTAGAAGAATTTTGTCCCCAAAATTTAAAAGAGATCACATACCTGTACAATGCCATCTAGTCACCTGCTCCTGGTGAAGTGGTCAGAGTACTTATTCTGCATTTTGTTTTCTAACTCCCAGGTATCCACTTCTAGGTCATGGTGTCTCCACAGAACTTTAACTAAAGGGATGTCCTCAGTCCTGAGACTCTGCACTTCACGATCTAGTATTCTGATAGTCGGTTATTCATAAGTAGCATCGTCCTACATGTCAACTTCCTCCCAATGTATGATGTAAGAGGAGTCCGGCTCATACTTTTGCAACATCAACACATGGAATACGTTGTGGATCGACATTCCGTTTGGTAGATCCAGCTCATTGCCACATTCACCATCCCGTCTAGTTATCTCAAATGGACCAATGAATCTTGGTGATAGTTTTCCTTTGATCCCAAAATGTTTAATCCCTTTCAGAGGGTTGATCCTCAAGAATACTCTATCACCCTCTTGGAACTCTGAAGCCTTCTCCTCTTATTCACATACTCTTTTATCTGCTCTAAGACGAGACTAGCCTCTTTTGGATCTATTTCACCTATTCATTCATCTCTTATACTAGGTCTAGCCCTGTGAAGACACGATCCTCAAAGTCTACCCAGCATGATGGACATCTACAAGGTCTGCTATTAAGAACTTCATACGAAGTTATTCATATGCTCGCTTGATAACTATTATTGTAGGCGAACTCCGCCAAGTGCAAGTATTTGCTCCAATTACCCTTGAAATCAAGGACAGAAGCTTCTAACATATCTTCCAGTATCAATATAACCATCTCAGATTGCCCGCTTGTCTAAGGGGGGAAAGTAGTGTTCATGGTGAGTGTGCTTCCCAACTCTTTTTGTAAACTCTGCCAAAATTGAGATGTAAATCTAGAATCTTTACCTGACACGATAGTCTTGGGTACACCATGTAGCCTCGCTATTTCCTTGACATAGAGTTATCCAAGCTTTCTAACTGAATCTGTAGATCGGATGGGTAGAAAATGAGCTCCCCTTGGGAGATGATTTACAATTCCCCCCCCCCCCCCCCGAGTGTCTTATCGCTTCTAATTCTTACGTAGACCGCTAACAAAATCCATTGCAATACTTTCCCACTTCAACTTGGGAACTAGAAGTAGTTGCAACATTTGTGAGGGTTTTCTGTGTTCAGACTTTACCTGTTGAAAAGTTAAATATTTAGAGACATACTTGGCTATGTCCTTCATGCCTCTCCACCAATACACTTTCCTTTGGTTCCAATACATCTTATCACCTCTCGGATGCATAGTGTATTTGGTTTGATGAGCTTCATCTAATATGAGTTTTATACTCTACCCACTTTCCTGTATATAGACTCTATCCCCAAGTCTTAGTGTACCCTCAACATCAATTCTGAAGTCAGTGTGCATGCCTTATTTCACACCCTCCATCAGATCAATGATCCATTTGTCCCCTTTTTGTTCATCTCTTATTTGAAGTAAGAGACGTAGTTAACAAGTCATAGTGTACAGATATACTAAATCCATGTCTGAAGTTATACCTAGCTTATAATCACTGATCAACTGGTACATTTGCCATTTTTCTTCATCCCTCTTGCTAAACTTTCTGCTAGGCGCATTGGCTACCATGTTAGCCTTTCCTGGATGATAGTGTGGGCAAAAGTCATAGTCTTTAAGGAGCTCTATCCACCTCCTTTGTTGAAGGTTCAATTCCATCTCAGTATAAATATACTTCAGGCTTTTATGATTAGTAACTAAATCAAAACTCTCCCCATAAAGATAATACCTCCAAATCTTCAATGCAAAAACAATTGTTGCTAACTCTAGATCATGTGTTGGGTATTTCTATTTGTGGATCTTCAACTGAAGTGAAGCATAAGCTATTACCTTCCCTTCTTGCATTAGTATAGCACCCAATCCATTCTATGAGGCATCAATGTATGATACATACCTCACACAATGGGTAGGTGTGACCAAGATGGGTGCCAAAGTTAATCTCTTCTACAGTTCTTAGAATGATTGTTCACACTTATCATCCCAAACAAATTTATCTCCCTTTCTGGTTAACCTAGTCATTTGTCCAGCCAACTTCGGGAAATCTTGGATGAACCTCTGGTAGTATCCTATGGCAAACCTAAGAAGCTCCTAATTTTTGTTACAGTCTTAGGTTGCTTCCAGTTTCATATTGCTTCAACTTTCTCAGGATCTACAAATATTCCTTTTGCTAAACCAGCATGGTTAAGAAACTTAACCTTCTTCATCCAAAACTCACACGTGCTAAACTTTGCATAAAGTTCACTTCTTCTCTGCATCTCTAAGACAATCCTCAGGTGTTCCACATGTTTAGCCTCTGAATTGGAGTAGATCAAAATTTCATCCACAAGTACTACAATGAACTAATCCAAATACTGTCTAAAGACTATATTCATCAGATTCATCAACATCACTAGTGCATCGGTCGAGCCAAACGATATCATTGTAAACTCGAAGTGCTCATATCAAGTTCTAAAGGTTGTTTTATGTATGTTAGACTCTTGAATTTTCAGCTGACGATATCCTGACATCAAATCAATCTTGGAGAAGTGAGTGGTTCCCCTCAACTAATCAAACAGGTCATCTATTCTATGCAATAGATACTTGTTCTTGATCGTTACCTAATTTAGCTTTCGATAATCAACACAAAGCCTCATGGATCCATCTTTTTTCTTCAAAAATAATATTAGAGCTTCCCATGGTAACTTATTGGTCTAATAAATCCCTACTCACAGAGCTCATCTAATCGTGTCTTCAATTCAATTAATTCTATTGGTGCCATTTAGTAGGGTGGAATGGTTATAGGATCAGTGCATGGATGTAACTCAATCTTGAGCTCTACCTATCATGTGGTGGTGGTCCAGGTAGATCATTTAGGAATACATTCACATATTCCATCACTATAGGTATCTCCTAAATTTCTTTTGGCTTTCCAGCAACTACATGTAGTCCTCTTTTTATTTTAAACAATGTAGCATAGCTACCATAAAACTCCTTGATAATCTTTGTATGTCCCCATTTATCCTAAACAAATCTCCCAGAGATAACATCACAATCACCCTTCGTTTTTTATAATCTATCTTGGCTTGGTATAAGGTCTGTCTATCCAAACCTAGTAAGAATCATAGCCATGAAAAGGAAGTGCACATAGATTAGCTAAAATTACCTTCTCCCCAAACCGAAGGTCACATTTACAATATCTCATAGAGTTCAAGGTGGCCCCTTGGGTGTGACTACATGTAATGTCACAGGCAATAAATTTGTCACCAATTGTAATCTATCAACTAGATGTTCAAAAATGAAAGACTTTCCCATACCCAAGTCAAATAAGAGTTTCATAGCAACATTAAACAAAAGGAAAGTACCTTCCACTATAGGTGCAAGGTTAGCTTGGGCATCAATAGCATAACGTCGGGCTTGGTTCTGTCATCAGCCCTAATTCTAGTGTTGCCCCTCATTCTACTGGGGCTGGGCTGTGTGTAACACCCCGACCCCCAAGATTTTCAATTGGACTTAACCACAAGGTGGGCCAGGCCAGTGTTACTTTACAAGTACACAACTTGACATTTTACTTCAATTATCTTATGCCTTAATGCAATTCAAGAGTACTTAACTCAATTTTAGGAATCAAATCAAATAAGGCAATAATACAAAAAATAAAAGAAATTCATAAACTTTACTAATTTAATAAAATTGAGTACCTCAATCTTAAAGAGAAACTATTATAGCAAAAAATTCAAAACTTGGGCAACATACTCTTTCATAGAAATTAGAAACTTTCTAAATTAAAAAAAAACTTGAATAATATTCATGGTCTTCATGCAAGTCAATTTCCTGAAAAATATGAGGGAAAAGGTGAGCACATAGCTCAGTTGATCTTTTTCAAACCACCAAATTACTAATATAGATTAACAACACTTTCAAATTCAAGCAATTGTAAATCATTAGGCGTTTCAAATAATATTTTTTTTTACAATTGTAAATTTGACTGAAAGGGTTTAAAAGCCCTTGATGTTCTTTATCAAAATACCTCCCCCTGAGTGAAAAAACATTTCTCATGCCAAGTTTCATTGGACATAGGGCCTAACCCATATTCTAAGTATTTTGGGACATCACCCATGTGAACTAATCGCATGTAAAGAACACCCACAGTGACCCTCGTGTTCACTGTACCAGTACGTAGTTCTTAATCTCAACATCTTTCATTAATTCTCATAATCGTGAATTATAAATAAATTATATTCATGAAAGATAAGTAAAAATAATTTCAACATGTTTAACACATAAACATTTGAAACATGAAGGCAAACACTTAGTAAGCATCATGCTTAAAACCTAAACATGGATAACCTAAGCATAACATGGTTTCATGATCAACAAACATGACATACATGCAAATATGAATTTTAAACCATGTTCTTCAAATATAAATATGCATACTAAACTGAAATTAAATATTTATGAATATGATATTAAACTAAACAAGTAAAATAGGGGTTTGAGAAGTCACTTCCACCTTAGTTTGCAAAACAATTGTAGTCCTCTAAAATCTAATAGAACTCCATTACTCTAAGACTTTCAAATGCTCAAGAACATTTAAGAATAGTTCAAGATTACTCAAGAACTGAGGAAATTGTCAAGAAGAGGGCTAGAGAAAATCAAGAAGAATTGGTATGATTTTGCTTTTGAGACAAGAAAGAATCAGAGCATTAGGGGGTTTATATAGATTCTTATGGGGGCAAGATTTGTAATTTTTGGGCAATTTTCATATGAAAGTTTTCTATTTTTATTGGGTCTTGGAAGCTCCAAAACAACATTGTGTTTTAGGGTTTTTCTAGGGTTTTTTTGTTGGTTGACGGTAAGTTAGATTGCACATTAACTTATCACTTATACCAAGAGCTTGATGAGCGTTTGGACTTACTAGGGGCAATAAGTCCCTGTAGAGTTGCATTGGCTACCCATCACTTTAAGGGACCAGCTAGGAGTTGGTGGCTACCGATCAGTTTAAGAGACCAACTAGGAGTTGGTGGAAGATGCTGGAGGCAGATCCAAACACCAATGAGAGACAGATGAACTGGGAAGAGCTCAAGTAAGTATTTTATGAGAAATTCCTCCCAAAAGCCACCTTGATACAGATGCACTTAGAGTTCATTAGATGACTCAAAGAGACATGACTGTAGCTGAGTACAATACCAAGTTCACTGCATTGGCCAAGTTTACGCCTGAATTGATCATGGAAGAAAAGATGTAGGCAAACCGATTTGTTGAGGGCCTGAAGATTGAGATGTGGTCGAGAAAGCACTCTTAGTGGAAAGGGAACTCAAATTTAAGTAGAAGTTGAAGAACAAAAACAAGAGGCCAAGTAATAGCAAAGATTATCAAGGGACCTAGAAGAAGAAGAGCACTAGTTAGAACAGGGGCAACAAAGTGTCCCAAACCCAAAACCAATCAAAATGTTCTATAGAAGAATAGTTGGAGCAGGCTACACATCAAGGATTGTGCCTTCATTAAAACCACTCAGGACATATAGTAAAGTTCTGTTGTAATACCCTAAAAATTTTGTACTAAATGAATGTAAAATAATGAAACTCCAGTTGGGTGAATTTTGGTGAGAAATGAGACCGAGTTCATTTTAGTGATAAATTTAGCAGGTCCAAAACCTTTATTTAGTAAATCTTAAGAGCTGAAAACAACCTCAAATGAAATGATATGACATGAACTGATCATTGGACAATATATCATAAAGTCATTTTATTTGCTCAAAATTAGGGTTTCGTTTGCCTAAGACCCTTTAGTGGATTCTAAATAGGGAAAGAAAATTTGGATAACCCTAACTAAATAATAGTTTGAAATTTTTATCATTTTTATGCAAACCCAAAAATATATGATAAAGGCCCTAATTCCTAGCCAATTATGAAATATGAATTTTTATTAAATTCATGTCAACCCAAAAATACATGGGTGATGATGTAAGCATGACATGATCATGGGTGATCATGGGTGATCATGTGCAGCACAGCCTACCCAATTGTATGGGACATCTCCATTTAGAATGATTCTATGTGCCAAGTAAATGATCATATATGACCATGAGACATCCTAGGGTGTTTAGAAACAATGAAAATTGATCTCATGTACACCCACAAATGATCATGTGCACCCATATTCCATACACCCCAAACTGGCCCTTGTATGTGTGTGTGTGTGTGTGCACATGTGACAAAGAGAAGCTTCTAAAACTTGAATGATGCACTCTCAAGACCTAGCCACCCCCTTGATGCTCTTACAAACCAAAATAGAATCTTCATGAAATTGGAAACAAGAGATGGCACCAAGAATCAAGAGGATCTCGTGAGAGTTGTCAAAACTACCCCCCACTTGGTGTGCCAACTTCAAAGAGAACCTAATTAGAGTGTTTCCTTGTTAGAAGTTATAGATCATGATCTTGTGTTCACTACATATAACTCACTAGTTTCCATGCTCCATTCTTAGGTGACACCCAAGAAAGGAAGAGATAAGAAAGATTCCCATTCATGTATTCTTGGCACCCAAGTTTGAATGGGATAGGAAAGATCCTTGATCCACTTCCAAGACTAGATTAGAAACACACCATACTCACAAAGATCACATCCCTAGCTGATTTACGAAGTGTTATGAATCTGATTTTATACTCAAGGAAAGAATTCCCTAATCAAAAAGGCCAAAATGGGAAAGTTTCTATGCATGCTTGTGTGATGACCAAGCAAAGGAACTAGCTAGGAAATGTTCTTAAGTGCCATGATCTGATTCCATATGGACATCGCAATTGATTTGAATATATTCCAAGACTGATTTGATGCTCACACGTGGATAGGAAACTCAATAAGAATCCTATGGGTGCTCACACTTAGATTGCAAACCATAGTGGCCCCATTATCTCAAGCTATGCGCATACTTACCCAATCCAAAGCAAAATGTCCCCTTTTAGCTATGGAAAGTTGCTCAATTATGAGCTGCCCAAACCGTCCCCTACGCTCTCTTGAAAATCTATATAAACCCCCCTTATGCTCACTTCTTCCTCATCCCAAAACAAGAGTTGAGATTTTCTCTTAGCTTGTTTTGAGCCTCCTTCTTGGCAACCCTTTCTCAATCTTTTGTGTTCTTGAGTGATTTTCAGTAAGAAATTAGGATTTTAGATTACTTTTACATTCTTGAAGTTGCTGGTTGTTCTCGAAGTGCATAGAAGAAAGGAACCTCTATTGAATTTTTGAGAAAATGTTTCTTAAGGTGGATAGGATTTCCTATACTTCTACTTTGCTAGTTTAAGTTTCGAGCATGTTAATGCATCTTTTATTTTCAATTTAGCATGTTTCCTTTCAGTTTTCAACATGTTTAATCATGATTTTAATTTAGTTTATCATGTATGCATGTTTTAAGTATTCATGATACCATGCCATGCCTAGTTCTCATGCTTAGGTTTGATTTAAATTATGAAGCATGCTATGTATTGTTTTCATGCTTTTAGATGTTCATTCTTAATTTTATTATTCTGATTTTGAAATTCATGAATATGTGAGAATTAAGTTTTAGACTTTGAAGTTTATAAACCATGTACTATCATAGTAATCTAAGTGATGCTATAGGTGTTCTTTACATATACTTAGTGTATATAGGTCTCATTACTGGGTGTGGATGGGTATAACCCAAAGTACTTAGCATATGGATATGAGATCCTTATTCCAATCGAATATGATAAGATGAATTGTCGTTCCATCTAAGAGTGGAGTATTTTTATAGGAACATCAAGTGATTAGAACTTCGTTCAGCCTTAACATCAACAATAACCAAAGATATTGTTTGAATCACTTAATGTATGTAAGTGTTTAAATGTGGATGTACTTTTGATTTGAATTTGTAATTCAATTGTTTATGGAATGACTCACTGGGCTATGTGCTCACCCTTCCTCTCATATTTTTTTTAGGAAATTGAATCATGGAGACTACTAAAATTAGATAGGGTTTTAAATTTGAAAATTTGGATGTAAGGCCATGTTGCCCAAATTTTGATTATTTAAATTAAGACTTCCGCTAAATTTGGTTTCTAGTGTGAGTTATGCACTCTTTTATTATTTGAAATTTAAGTATGTACTTCTTTATTTTATTGAACAACAAAGATTGGAGCATTTTGTTGATCCCCTTGTAAGGGTCTTAAAATTAAACTGTTTGGGATGTGTGTTTATTATGAATTAATAAGACTTGAGATAATTGAAATAGAATATGATGCAAGTTGTGTACTAGTAAATGTAATACCAGCTCAGCCCACCTTGTGGTTAAGTCCAATTGAAAGTCTTGAGGGTTGGGGTGTTACATCTATCCCACCAAAGCTCAAGCTCCTCAACAACAACAACCACGAAACAATCAAGGAAGAGGATAAAATGATTTTTATACGTTCCCCGGCAACGGCGCCAAAAACTTGTTAGCTACCCCGCAAGTGTACGGGATCGCAATAATAATAACCAGTGAGACCGAATATCGTCTTCAGGGAACGTACAAAAATCAACTATCCAAAAGCCCAATTTACTATCGATTTAAACTTTATTAAAGCTACAAATTCGATTGATTGAGAATAAGAATCAAACTCATGAAAACAGTCAAATATAAAATTGAAAAGTAAATTACTGAAAACCCTTTAGATTAATTATCTTGGATAGTAAACTTTCTTGTGATCACCTTCAATTCCTATTTCAATTAATCACATTCCTTTGTTCTATAGGTTCTAGCACTAGTTATCAAAGCCTTCTCCCGAAGTGCCTTAACACCTATTATTCTAATCACTAATACCCTCTCCCGAGGCGTACAGTAAATAGTCTAATGCATTAAACACAATTATAACGTGCAACCTCCTAGGCAATCAACAACCTCCTGGTCAATTGATTGATCTAAGTCTATAATCTGATTTTCAGATTATTAATCCTCTCTCCCGAGTTAGATTAACATTCTATAATCATTCCTTTTATGGCCAGTAAAAAGAAAGCATTAAGCATCTAAATTATAAAATAAAACCTCAGAAATAGATTAATCAAAATAAGAATATCAGGATTCTACAATCCAGATTTACATCCTAGAATTCAAATAAACCTAGCCTAACATGATTAAGAGTTCACACATTAAAGAATTAAGATCACAAATAAACATACTCAACTCTTGGACCTTGATCTTCAATTCTTCTTTGTCTTCTCTCTTTTCTCCTTTGTTGGTCGTTATTCTCTAAAAACTTCGTTTTCAAAACGAATCCTCCTCCTAAGACCTTACTACAATGACCTATTTATAGTTTTTCACTAAAGAAAACCCTAAAATAATAAAATACGACGACCGACCGCGGTCCATGAATGCTGATCGCGGTTCACAAAATGACAAAACAAAACTCAAATACATGAAATCTCGAATGACCGCGGTCCATGGATGAGTGACCGCGGTCCATGGATGAGTGACCGCGGTCCATGGATGAGTGACTGCAGTCCACAGAATGATGTTCAATCAACACACACTGGTGACCGCGATTCACAGTGCTGTGTTATTTTTCTTCATGTTCCTTGTTCCGTTTACCACGGTCGGCAACGCCGACCGCGATCATTAGTGACTTTTTCTCATTTTTGGCCATTCTCAACTCCTCCCATGCTCCTATTCCTATTCCAGTTCATTCTAAACCTGCACAAACATTGAAAACCTTTCTCGGGCATTATATTCATATAAAAAATGTTAGAAATAACATTAAATCATGCTAAAATGATGCAACAATGCTCTAAATGCATATTATACTAAACATAAGCAAATACTCTACATTTTTTATTACACTAATGCATATTATACATAAAATACCTAAAATATAATTAGTCTGCTATGCAACTAACACTCCTCAACAACAACAACCACGAAACAATCAAGGAAGAGGATAAAATGGTTATCCCCAAGCCGAGCAACAACAACCACCCCAACAGAATGGTAACCGAGGACAGAACTAGGGTCATAGGCGAAACCAGGCCAGAATATTTGTTGATGCAACCCAGGGTCAAGTCCCTGCTATGGAAGGTACATTCCTATTATTTAATGTTGTTGTGAATTTGTTGTTTGATTCGATTGCTACAAAATCTTTTATTGTTGAAAACCTAGCGGATAGGTTACAACTAGTAACAAAAACGTTGCCTATGACTTTGATTGTATCCACACCCACAGGAACTAACATTACCTCAAAAAGAATGTGTAGTTGTAACCTTAGGTTTGGAGATAAGCTGATCTCAGCAAATGTACTTCTATTTTATGGATATGATGTAATCTTGGGGATGGATTGGTTAAACTAGTAATAGGCACAAATAGATTGTCCTAAGAGGAAAATAACAATAACATTACATTTGGGAGAAACTTATAGAATCGATAATGAAATGCAAAGATTACCTAGAAGCCTGATGATAGCTATGTTGCATTGCTTAAGGCAGAAAGATGAATTCAAGAAACTCTAAGGAATTAGGAAGAATCCCGAACTTAGAGGTAGTTTGACAATAAGAGGATGTGTTCCTAGATGATTTACCAGGACTACCACCAACTAGAGAAGTAAAGTTAAAGATTGAACTTCTCCTTGGAACCAATCCTGTAGCCATTCCTCCCAACAAAATGGCATCAGTAGAGCCGATTGAGATAAAATCTCAGTTGAACGAGCTCCAAGAAAAAGAGTTCATCAGGCCAAGTGAATCACCATGGGGAGCTCTGATGTTATTCGTAATTAAGAAAGTCAGATCCATGAGGTTTTGTGTCGACTATTGAAAACTAAATCGAGCGACTATGAAGAACTTGTACCCCTTGCCTAGGATAAAAGACTTATTCCATTAATTACGAGGATTCACTCATTTCTCAAAGTTTGATCTTAGGTCAGGATATCCTCAATTAAGGATTCAAGAGTCAGACATGCCAAAATGGCCTTTAGAACTCGATATGGACACTTTAAGTTCATGGTGATGTCATTCAGTTTAACAGACGAGCTAGCAGCATTATTGAGCTTATGAACTGAGTGTTCAAAAAATACCTTGATCAATTTGTCGTGGTGTTTGTAGATGACAACCTAATTTACTCCAAGATTGAGGCTAAACAAAGAGAACACTTGAGGATTGTATTGCAAACTCTTAAAAGAAACCCATTGTATTCCAAGTTCAGCAAGTGTGATTTCTAGATGGAGACTTTCAAGTTCCTTGGCCATGTAGTTTCAGTTGGAGGCATCTTGGTAGACTCCTATAAGGTAGAGGCTATCACTAATAGAAGCAACCTAAGATCATAACAGAGATCAGAAGTTTCTTAGGCCTAATTGGATACTACAAGAGATTCATCTAAGACTTTTCAAAGTTAGTTGAACCCATAACCAAGCTGACCAGAAAAGGAGTCAAGTTCAATTGGGATGAGAAGTATGAACAATCATTCCAAGAACTGAAGATGAGATTGAATTCTCCCCCATCTTAATCACTCCTTCACATGGTGTTGGATATGTTCTGTATACAAAGCTTCGCAGTACGGATTGGGTGCAGTCTTGATGCAAGGAAGAAAGGTTGTTACTTACATGTCATGACAACTTAAGATCCATGAACAAAATTATCCAACACACGATCGAGAATTAGCGGCTATCGTATTTGGCATGAAGATTTGGAGATATTACCTTTATGGTGAAAGATTTGATCTATTTTTAGATCATAAGAGTCTGAAGTATATCTACACCTAGAAGGAGTTAAATCTCAAGTGGCACAAATGGATGGAGTTTCTTAAAGACTACGATTTCCACTACATTATCATTCGGGGAAAGCCAGCATTGTAGCAGATGCGCTGAGTAGGAAATTCAACAAATAAGATGAAGAAAAGGGTAAGATGTATTAGTTGATTGAAGACTTTAATTTGAGTGTAACCTTAGATTAGAAACAAGCCTATTTTTACAACATGACTTGTCTACCAGACCTGTTGCATTAGATCAGGGATAAACATAGGCAAGACAAATGGATTATAGATCTGATTGGAGTTAAACAAGGTAAACAATCGATTTTAGGATGGATGTTGAGAATATTATAAAACTTGGAGATAGAATTTATATGTCTCAAAATGGACAGAACAAGCAGACTATACTAGATGAAGCCCATCAAACTAAATATATGATGCATCCAGCCAGTGACAAGATTTATCAAAACCTCCAAAAGACCTACTAGTGGTGAGGAATGAGAAAAAATGTGGCTAAGTATGTCTCCAAGTGTCTAACTTGTCAGTAGATGAATGCAGATCACAAAAAGCCCACTTGAGTATTACAACCACTCTTAATCTCTGAATGGAAGTGGGATAATATTACCATAAACTTTGCTAGTGGATTACCCTAAAACCAAAAAGGAAAGATATTGGAAAGTCGCCAAACTATTGTAAGACGTTTCTAACTTGTGAACAACTTCTAATTCGATAACTTACTAATAGTTTGTGCATGGGGAACAAGAAAAACTGAGAATTGGAAAGATTCCACAATGTAATCACCACAAAACTTCCCAAATCCTGCCAATTGAGACTCTATATAAACACAATCATAAGCACCATTCTCCTCATCATAGCAAGAATGAACTAGTTCTCTTCCTACTCCCTTAGCCTTCCTCTTGGCATTCTTTTCATTCTTTTGTTGTTCTATACAACAATTAGAGTAGTAGGAAGGAGGAGAAATAGAATTTGGCACAAATTATGTTGCTAGGAAGGTGTGTTGATCAACTAGAGAGATTTGAGGGTGCAATGAAGGTATAACCACCATATCTCAGTCTTAATTTCATGTTTCATGGTTTAGAAGTGGAACTAGTAGGATACTATGGCCATAAGAGAGCTAGGAATGATAGAAAAAAAAACCCAAAAAACTAGTTTACACACTAGTTACCACGGTAGTGCAATTTGCTACTATGGAAGTGCAATGATTCCTCTCAGATTACTGTGGTAGCCTACTGCAGGAATGCTTGGCACTTCCTTTTTTTCATCCCTGCATGCTAGTTATTGCGGTGATTCATGTTTCCACCATAGTACTGAGACCCAAAAATCACACTAAGGTTCATCTAGGGTGATGTCTTCGACCATTATAAACCATATAGGGTAAGGGACCATTACATAATGATTGAAGAATGTCAAAAACACGATAATAACCCATTAATCTTGATTTTCAAGGTTGAAGATTCAAGGAGCTTGGAATCCCACTACCAAAGGATTAAGCAATCGTATTAGGTGCAAGTGATTTCCAAGTTTTACTTAGTATTTTGATTTCAATAATTCCTGCATGTGTGTTTTACTTTGTATATCCATATTACTTTGATTTGAATCAACACGCATTGTCTAGAATATGCATGCTTAAGCTTATATAAATAAAGATGTTCGATATGTGATGATATGTTCCACGCTATGATATTACCATGCTCGATCACATGTTTAATCCATGTCTATACTTATGCATGATTTCCTTCTTTTATATTTAACAAAACTCCTTGATAATCTTTGCATGTCCCCATTTATCCTAAACAAATCTCCTAGAGATAACATCACAATCACCCTTCATTTTTTTATAGTCTATCTTGGCTTAGTTTAAGGTCTATAAATCCATATCTAGTAAGACATCATAGCCATGAAAAGGAAGTGCACATAGATTAGCTAAAATTAGCTTCTCCCCAAACCCAAGGTCACATTTACAATATCTCATAGAGTTCAAGGTGGCCCCTATGGGTGTGACTACATGTAATGTCACAGGCAATGAATTTGTCACCAATTGTAATCTATCAACTAGGTGTTCAAAAATGAAAGACTTTGCCACACCCAAGTCAAACAAGAGTTTCACAACAACATTAAACAAAAGTAAAGTACCTTCCACTGTAGGTGCAAGGTTAGCTTGGGCATCAGCAGCATAAGGTCGGGCTTAGTTCTGTCATCGGCCCTAATTCTAGTGTTGCCCCTCATTCTACTAGGGCTAGGTTGTGTGTAACACTCCGACCCCCAGGATTTTCAATTGGACTTAACCACAAGGTGGGTCAGGCCAGTGTTACTTTACAAGTACACAACTTGACATTTTACTTCAATTATTTTATGCCTTAATGCAATTCAAGAGTACTTAACTCAATTTTAGGAATCAAATCAAATAAGACAATAATACAAGAAATAAAAGAAATTCATAAACTTTACTAATTTAATAAAGTTGAGTACCTCAATCTTAAAGAGAAACTATTATAGCAAAAAATTCAAAACTTGGGCAACATACTGTTTCATAGAAATTAGAAACTTTCTAAATTTAAAAAAAAAAACTTAAATAATATTCATGGTCTTCATGCAAGTCAATTTCCTAAAAAAATATGAGGGAAAGGGTGAGCACATAGCCCAGTGGATCTTTTTTAAACCACCAAATTACTAATTTAGATTAATAACACATTCAAATTCAAGCAATTGTAAATGGTTTGTCATAGTGATCTAGAGGGATACTATGGGTGTTCTTTACATATACTGTGGGTATATGGTTTGTCATATTGTGTATATTGGGCATAACACTAAATATTTGGACTATGAGCAAAAGACCCTAAATCCAATAGAATTGGACATAAAGATTAGTCTTTCCACTCAAAAGGAGGTATTTCTAATAAGAACATCAAGGGATTGGACCTCCTTTTAGTTTGAATTACAATAATAATAAGAAGTTGTTTAAAACACCTAATGATTGTAAGTGTTTGAATTTGAATGTCTTATTGACTTGAAATAATGATTTAAGTGTTTTAGAATGATCCACTGGGCTTTGCATTCACCCTTCTTACTTTAAATCTTTCAGGAAATCTAATTAACTGAAGATGCATGATCAAGATTTAGAATTTCTCTACTTAGAATATTTCTATTTAATTGTAAGGGCATGTTGCCCAAATTTGATATTCTATTGTAATAGTTTTGTTTGAGTTATGTATTCTTTCCTTTTTATGAAAAAAATTAAGAATATTAAAGATTTCCTTTATTTCTAATTATTTGGAGTTGTTGGATTAATTATTTAAATCTAAGTGAATTAAGTACTCTAAATATTCAACCAGACTTGGGATAAAAGAATTAAAAAGTCCAGTGTGAGTCACTTGTAAAGTAATACCGACCCAACCTGCCTTGTGGTTAAGTCCAAATAAGAGCTCAAGGGTTCGGGGTGTTACAAACTAAGCGTCAGGATTGAGCCCAAAGTGAACTGGGTTTCAGGAGTGATCCCACTTCACCAATAAGGGTTTGAGTTTTTGGAGTGATCTCTCCCCTTAGACCCAAAACACAGAGGGTGACCCCCTTTTGGTCTTAACAACAATTGTTGAACAATGAACTATTTGAGTCATCTAATGTCAAAAAATGTTTTACATGTATGTCTTATTTGTTGGAATAATGACTTAAATATTTGGGATGATCCACTAAGCTTTAAACATACCTCTCTTATGTAACATTTTAGGGAGTCAGTAATCAGATGCTGCCAAACTTATGGGTGCTACTTAGTTGATTCAAGAATTACTTTTGATATAAGCTCTATTTGTCAGGCATATTGGCCCAATTTACTTCAATTAAATCTTAAAAATATGCCCGTTGTAATGAAGGTCCTTGTACCTCCAAAATTATTAATTATCAAATAAATGATGTTGATTTATTTATCTCAATGATTTTACATGTCTCATATAATCTTTGTGAGTTAAGTACTTAGAAGCATCATGGATTTGGGACATAGAAAAAGTAAAAGAAGAGAAAAGAGATAATGTGAGACCCGTTGTCTCCCCTCAAATGGCCCAGGGAACTTATTGAAATGTGCACGTGACAGAAACGTGTCAGAATGTTATCGGATGACGTGGGCCACGGGACAGGGAGGCGGGGTGTTACATTGTTGCATAGTGATTTTCTTGCATTCATGTTCCTTAATTGGAGGCCTCAAAGATTGATATATGTTGAAGACTACTTGGTCTTCATTTATTCGCAAGGTGGGCACTCCTTTTTGTACATCTATGAAGGCTTGACTAATGACTAAGAATGGTATCCCAAGGATCAATGGTACTTCATTATCTTCCTCAATGTCTAGTACTATAAAATCAACTGTGAAGTTAAATTTATCTACCTTAACTAATACATCTTCGATGATCCCCTTTGAGTAGGTGATAGAATGGTCCGCAAGTTGAAAATTGATAGTTGTGGGCTTGATCTCTGATAGGCCTAGCCATCTGTACACTTAAAATGGCATTAAATTTATACTGGCCCCCAAATCACAAAGGGTTTTCTCAACTGTTGCTTTGCCTAATTTCAAGGAATGGTAAAACTCCTCGGATGCTTCAACTTTTGTGGCAACTTCCTCTGAATTTTGGCAATACACTCCTTTGTGAGCCTCATTGTCTCATGATCATCCAGTTTGCACTTCTTGGACATGACTTCTTTTATGAATTTAACATAATTTGACATTTATTGTAGTGCTTCTACAAATGGAATGTTTATATATATCTTGTTTAACATGTCCAAGAATTTGGCAAACTGCTCATCTACTTTCTTCTCGTGAAATGGCTATAAAAAGCGCAATGGAGAAGGCTGTAACTGTTTGTTCCCTTGAATAGTGATCCTAGGAAATCTGCCTTTCTTTTTTTCCCCATCAGTGAGAGATGTATCCGTTGGCTCTAAAGGAATAGGTCCTTCGGCACTATTAGACTCATCAGTTGGCATCAAATGACTAGAAAGTAGGGGTGAGCCTTGGATTTCTTTTCTACTTCTTGTGATTATAGCCTTACAGCTTTCATTTGAATTCGCTTGTGAGTCACTAGGAAAGGAACTTCTCTACTAGTTAGAGAATGGTTGGGCTAACTATTCCATTTGAGTTTTAAGGTTTTTCATAATTGCATTCATGTTTCCCATTTGAATCTCCAATCCTCAAACTCTATTGTCATTCTTATCAATCCTAATAGTCAATTCTTTGAAAAATTGGGACTACATATTCACCTTTTCATCCATTTATTCCTCTAATGATGGATTCTTTTCATGTAAGCCTTGCTATGGAACAAAACCTAGTTGGGCTTGCTAGAAATTTGTGTTGTTTGCATAGGAGAAATTCTCATGATTTTTTATTCTCGAATGATAATACTTCAAAACTTGATTCCCTTGTTCCTACCCTTGATAGTTACCTAAGCGATTAATTATGTTCAGCTACTCTATTGATTTCTCCTTTGTAAAGGGAATTTTATTCGCTTCAGCTATGGCCAAAATTGATTAAGTTTGTTGTGGTTGAACAGCTTCTCATCCCATAAATTCATCCAATGAGTCATAAAGGTAATTTGTGCCTATAAAGCTATGATCTCATGTCCATAAGCCCTGGCTTATGTATTCCAACCCTTTTTACTGATCCTCTTTTTGTACCATGTCCACAAGCCCTAGCTTCCATATCTTCAATGAGTTGTGTAGCCTCTATTATGGACTTTCCCATCAAGGATCCTCCAGCTACTGAATCTACCAAAGCTCTAGTAGGTAGTGTCAAACCACTGCAAAATATTTGCTCTTGGAACCATGGAAGATAGCTACGTTGAAGATATCTTCTCCATAAATCTTTGAATCTCTCCCAAGCTTCATAGAGGGATTCAAAGTCTAATTGCTTGAAAGAACCTATCTCACCCTAAAGTTGGTGTACTTTAGCTGGAGTGAAATATTTCTGAAGGAACTTTTAATCTATCCCTTCCCAAGTGATGATGTAACACCTCGAAATCTGGTCAATATGCTACTACCTGAGCACTTGTCCCTTAACTGGAGATGTAGTCACAATATAATGAGCAATTACTTGTGCTCTACATGCGGCCACTCCTACTTTCACTGTTCGGGCACTAAAACATTACATATTTCCTTTCTCACACACCATCCCTAAAAGTATATATATGTATTAGAGAGCAGAAACATAACAATTTACAACATTCATAATCAGATCATAGGGATGATTGTAATAACTCAACAATATCATGAATTAATCCCATGAATAATAAGAAACTAGCCCCATGGCCTAAATTCAAATAAATAAACCAAACATAGATCAAATGTAGGCCCCGTGCCCTACAAACTAAAATAGTAAAAGGATTTTACTCTTATGCCTCCTCAACAAGTAGTTATGTCAAACTACAAAAATTATCTTCTTACACTTGTCAACGCACAAGTGTTTTCAATGATTTCCTATAAAAAAAATTAGTAGGGATGAGCTCAAGAGCCCAATGAATTATACAACACATCTCAAACATTATTAAAGTCAAAATATAAAACCTATAAACACTTATAAATCATTACGCATTTCAAACACTTCAATTGTTTAGGTTGACGTTAAGACCGAAAGGGATTTCTTCAATATTTTCTTGTGTCCAAACTCTTTGAAGTAATGCCTTGAAAGCCAATTCTTCATCATGACACAACCTTAGGAGTGAGGTCTCACTCTATCCTCAGTGTCATCTCACTACTACCACAGTAGCATTAACACTCGCCAATGGTGGAAAAATATCCATGATAATATCAGACTACTACCATAGTATTTGTATCACCTTCCCAATACGTGGTTAAATTCTTAATCATCTTTAGTTAGTAACCACTAGCATGCACATTAATATCATCGTCACAAAAAATGTACACATAAGGACATGCTAATAAATTATTACTTATGCATCAGGTCACATCGCTCATGCTATTCAACATACAACATAGATGGCGTGATCATGAATCAATATTGGAAATACATAAATCACATGTCATACTATCAATGCATAATGACAAGCAATCAAGAAAATAAACACCATTACATTCTTAGCATGCTTCTAAGATCACAAAACAATAAACACACAATCATGCTTCATATTTAAGACTAAAATAATATCAGAGAGAGTGAATGGTCATCTCCACTTGTTACTTCGTTCAGCTTGTTCTTACTTTTTCCTTCATGGTTTGGAATCCTCAACCTAGGATCCACAAATCATTCTCTTAATATTTGTTATACTTCTAATAGTATAAAGTCAAGGTATCTGGTCTTCTAGTAATTTTAGCACATGGTTTGCGTAATAGGTCAAACTTGGTTGAATGTCATGTATGTTTACCCCCCAAACATCTTAGTGGAAGGGCAGAGAACCATAGTTGTTTATTTGCACGAGTATACATGGCATGTAGGGTTCTAACGCATTACCATGGCAATGCTTGTGCTTACTATCGTGGTCATGTACTGCGGTAATCTATGTGTAAACATGAAGAGGGGATGCTAGGGCATGTTACCGCAATAACCTGAGTGTTATCATAATAGTCCCATGGTTTTGCAATCGTGTTATTGCGATAGGCGATTGTGAATAGTGTACTACTATGGTGATTATCATGGTAATTAGGTGTTTTCTCTGGATTTATGTTCTATTCATGCATTCCTCACTTCCTTTCATGTATGGGGGACTTCAACACACGAAGTTTAAACTCCAAAAATAAACATCATACCAGGAAAATTGTGTTATTCCTTTTCCTTCTCACTACCCCTATATTTCGTCTCGCTAGAATGCTCCAATTGCGACTAACACTCTGTTACAATGTAAAGACTGTTCACTTGAATCAGTACCTTACCTTCATTTATCCATCCAGAATGGTGCCTTAGTTCAAGCTCTTCAAAGTCTGTGAAACTTCTCCTCTAACAGTGTTTGTGGGATAGCTACAATGGTAACAGGGATCAAAACTGATCTAGAACATCTAGGAGGGAAGAGAAAGGAAGTCGCATAGGGTGGCTAGGGTTTGCTTTGTGAGTAGAGATGAACAGATACGAGAACAGTGCGATTAGGGTTCTTTGTGCATCCATATATATACAACGTAGCACAGTGGCACTTGAAACCTTCCAATTTTGGTTTTTTAATCGCAGTACCATGGTACTTGAACCCATTACCGTGGTACTTGCGATGCACTCATTTTTGTTTGAAACCTCGCGCATTACCGTGATAATGTTTTTCATTACTGCGATAATGTTGTTTATTTCATGAATGATCTGTCTTTTTGCCTCAATTTTTATTATATTTACTTGTAATACCCCGAAAGTCTATAAGACCTCCACGTCACTAGTAACAAAATGAATGAATAAATTAATTAATAAGAATACTCAAAAATCATACAGAATAAGTCCAAATAAACCTAGAATAAATATAAAAATGATATAAATTCAAAAAGCACGAGAAATGGCAAAGGGAAACCACAAAAAATCGTGACTTCACGAGTTACTGCCGTAATGACATTGATTACCTCGGTAATGCCAAACAAACCCAGAAGATGAGAAAAATGGCGTCGTTCTGGTTGCGGCATTGATACATTTTGTGACCGTGGTAATGCGTGACTTTTATAAATATGTAATGTTTGTGCAAAACCCTAATCTCACACACACTTGCGCTCCTACTCGTTGTTTTCCCTCCAAACCCTAAACTAACCTTCCAATCTCGTTTCTTATCACTTCTTTTGAGTTCTAAGGGGTATTTAACTCACTTAAGCCCTTCTCTACTGGTTTGCAAGCTTAGATCTGTGAAGAACAAGCTCCACAAAGAAGAAAAGTTCGTGGAGGTGTCATTCCAAACGGTTTGTGCTCAGGTAAAATCATAAAACATCACTTATAATCTTGGTTTCTTAGCTTTGTATATCATTTCCTAAGTGTATACACATTTTTCTTTGAAGCACAAATCATTTGAGGGTTGCAAAACCTCGCATTAGCGAGAAACAGATATGAAAGACATAGAGCTCCAAGGTATAATGATTTCCTTTAGTTTGGATTTGTATTTAAGCAAAATGTGTGTGTGTTGGAGTGTTAAACACATGGGAAAACCACAAATAGGAAGGGGTACACACAAGTGTCGCATTATGGAAATCCTATGGTTATCACACTAACAAACTGTGGTAACACACACAGAACACGCACAAACCCTACTGGTTACCGCAGTAACATGTTGAAAAACTAGTTTACGCACTGGTTACCGTGGTAACATGTTGTGCACTCAATTTTTTCATTCCTGCATCGTGTGCACCATAAGATACCTATGCAAAGGATATGAATCTATGATTTGAACATGCTATGAATGTTTTTAACTCACAAACTCCTGGATTAAAAATCTTATAGATTAAATATCTAAAATGCGTATGGCGAGGAGCAAAGGCACAAGGGAAATAAATACCAAGGTGGATGTGATTACTGTACTCTCTACTATTATTTAGATTTTAACCGAGCATGATGATTGATTATTTTGAATTCGCATTTAGAAGATGCTAAGCTTGTTCTTGTGAGAGTATTGATTTGAATGATTGATTGAATGTTGGAATAACTTGGTGATTGTTTAAAATTGTTGTGCTCACATGCTTAGATAATATGAAATAATTCATGCTATGATTGAAATACTTGAATGTCAGTATAATTGATTTACATGCATTTTAAGTATTACTTGTGATGAATGATTGGAGATGTGATGTGAAACTAAAGAAGATTAAATTAAGACTTTAACACCACATACCGAGGCGATGAATGACGGATGTCCCCAACTTAGACTAGCTACGGGGCTATGTGTCGCTTCAGACCTCATGCCCTCCTCAGGGTCTCAAAAGGTAACCGGCCCTCGGGCATTACCTCCAGACGTTGTCCCAGACCACGACGGGGGCACCGAGGCGAAGCCCATTCAATCTAATTCGCGACAAAAAACAAAGTAAGTGTTTGAAATATCCTAATATAATGAAAATGTTTGCATTTTGTATTTTGGTTTGAATAATGCTAGTGATGTTTTGTATAATCCACTAGGCTCTCTAGCTCATCCCACTTTACTATTTCAGGTGACATTGACATGGTACGAGTTGACCACCTCCGGGCGAATCTGATTATTTTGTTGAAACGTCACTGGGGAGGTTGTTAAATATCTCTTGTATTGTAACACCCCAACCCCCACATTCCTTGAGTTTTGGACAACCACCATTATTCGACAGTGGACTTAACCAATTGGCGGGTTGGGTCATGTTACTTTACAAGTGACACACACTTGACTTTCTATTTTTCAATACCACATGTCTTAGAATAAATTCAATAGTACAAATTCACATTTAATAAAATCAAAGCAATTAAAAGTAAAGAAAAATTCAACTTTTTTATTAATAAAGAAAGTACATAACTTTGTAATGTGAATTAGTACATCATTGATCAGTAATCTCAAAATAGAAATACTAACTTTCAGTGGAAGTCTTAATCAAAATTGGGCAACATGCTCTTACATTGAAAGGAAACTTTTAAGAAAATAGAAACTTGCTAAAACAAAAACTATCTAATTTCCATAGCCTTCATGATTTAATTTCCTAAAAAAAAAAAATAAGAGAGGCAGGGGTGATCTCAAAGCTCAGTAGATCTTTATCAAACAACCATTTTTCAAACTCAAAACAATATCACATCCATAATTCAAACACTTGCATACATTAGGTATTTCAAACAACCAATTGTTTAAAGTTGTAATTTAGACCAAAAGGGTTTTTGGAGCCCTTGATGTTCTTAACAAAGTACCTCCTTAGAGTGAAATATGGCCTTTTTTAGCCAATTCCATTGGACTTTTGGACTTTAAGGGACATTACCCACCAACCAAGTACTTTGGTCTTGAAACCATATGAACTAATCATATGAAAAGAACATCCATAGCAACCCACATGTGTGCTATGATAGTACGTGGTTATTATCATCATCATCTTTGTTAAATCACATAATCTTGAATCACAAAATAAATTTTAGAACATGAGACTAAAATAAATAAATTCAGCATATGATCAAACTGAAAATTCAATCATGGAGCACTCAAAATCATGCATCACATATTGAAATAAAACCTAAACATGATACTAGTCATGGCATGATTAATATGCATGCATAAATTCAAATATGAATCAAATCTAAACTAAAAATTATTTTAGAATGCTAGAACTGAAAATCTTTTGATTTTAAAACCATACACATAATGAACATGCTAGAACTTTGAATAAGAAAAAGGGGTGTGTAAGAAATCACTTCCACCTTGTGTTGTTTTCTCCCCAAAGATGAAGCAATGGTTCCCAAAGCTCAATCACCAAGAAAATCACCCAAAACCAATCCCCAAACCAATGAACTTCTCACACACAAGAGAGAAAAGAAAGTGAGAAGGGGAGCCAAGAAGAGGGCTTAGAAAACAAGATGACAATTCAACTCTTGTTTCTTGGGATGAGATGAATTGTGAGCATGGGTGTGTTTATATAGAGTTCAAAAGGGTAGAGAATGGCAAGTTTGGGGTGTCATCTTGTGGGAAACTTGCCAATTCTTTAAAATTTTGTGCCCCCCAAGCATAGGAGATTAGCAATAATTTTTTTTGAAAATTTTTGGGAATTTAGAAACTCATTTTTTCTAATTTTTAGAGTATTTAATTGATTTTTTTGGATTTTTCGGATATTAATCTCGGAGCAGCAGATCAAAGCCGTCGAATTTTCCTCGTATCACGCATAAGTACTCGGATCGGGTGGATTGCATCTGGGCGGTTCGATATTCCTCGAGTACATTGTCGAATCTTCAATCGTTAGAGGTGCGTGAATTTGGGCCGTCCAATTTCCTCGAGCGCGGTGTCATTCACGATCGATCGATAACGAATCCAATCTGAGCCCTCCGATGTAATACCCCAGAATTTTGTAAATTAATTTCAAAGATTTTAATAAAATTTTGGGTGCAAATTGTGGGTTGGCACATGAAAAATAAAATATATTAGAGATATAGAAAAA
>JAJIYU010001344.1:0-36843 GCA_030144865.1 Tinospora cordifolia | reverse complement strand
ATATTGGGGCCAAAGACCCATTTATCGGAGCTGTCGTTTCTGCTAAAAAAACATTGTAACAGGAGCATGTCGTGAAGGAACCCGACTTGTCCATCTTCCATTGCCAGGAGTCTGGGTGAGCTGAAAACCGAACCGACCGTGGAGCTTTAATTTCCGTAGAGCTTTGAAGGAAAAGGAAATTAGGGAATTTACTGACATGCTCTAGAGGCTGGACCAGGTACAGTTTGTGGACAGAGAAAACTCCTGGATATGGAAAGGGGAAGATAGTGGAACCTTTTCCTTTAATTCCTATTATGATGCATTTTTGGGGCAGGTCGACACAGACTATGGAAACAAAGCTAGGAACAGATTTGAGATCATATGGAAAACCCCAATCCCCATGAAAAATAAAATTTTGGCTTGGCTTGTGATTTTATGCAGATTAAACTGCTCAATTCGACTGCAGTTAAAAATGCCTAATCGATACATTTCTCCTTCTTGGTGTTGTTTGTGCAGGGACGCAGGGGATGATGTGCATCACCTTTCTTGGCATTGCGGGACAATGAAGGTTGTATGGGAAGCGTGGTGCAATCTCCTGCTAGTTCTACCTCTTCCGTCAGATGATGCCCTCACTCTATCCAGTCCGGAATTGACTCCGCAAAGACTGAAGCGATATTGGATGATGATTAGATTTGTTGTCTGGATGGCAATTTGGGAACATAGAAATAATTGTATCTTTTGGGACTTAGCAGTAGATATTAGCAATATTGTAAGTAGGACTACCTATCTTTTTGCTCTATGGGTTTCTAACTCTAAATGGAGAGGCGGGTACTCTTTTGGGGATTGGATGAGGGGGTGGTCCTCCATTTTGCAACTTATCATGTAATGTGCCGTCTCGTTGATTGGACAACTCGTCCATCTCTCTCCTATTATAAATAAAATTTTCTAGTTTCTTCTTCAAAAAAAAAAATAGTCTCTATATATAATTTATAGCTCATCTTCGAAAAAAATTAAAAATAAAATAATAATGAGGCTACTTTTATTGTGATGAAAAGGTTCAAGGAAAACAGACTCACCTTTACATTAAAGAGAATGATTTCTAATTCAAACTCATGACTTTTGGGTCAAAATGGAGCAACCTCAATCATGACAAAGTCCATGCAAACACAAGTTTGGACAAGAAATAAGAATTTGTATTAATTGCATGAGTGTGAAAGCCGCACAGAATTAGCACAATAACATGTATCAGACTTGTATGGGGCTTGTACAATACTTGGGCCTACCCTTAAGAAGGCTATACAAGTATTGGGGGCCAACCTCTCGACAAATCCCATAAAGAATAACCTATAGACAATTTACATGAATTAATCCAAAGAAAAGCAAAGTGAAAAAAATCCATCCCACACCCTGGCTTAGTCCATATCTTTACCATCAAATATGTAGCTGTTACGCTTAACTCACACCGTTGAGAACACAATAACTCTCCAATAATCCTTAAATTTTGGAGGACAAATTGTACTATCTTGGAAACTTCACAAGAAGGAGATTGTGGAAAAACGCCCTAGTTGAGCATATTATCTCATCTGATCCAAATTCTCTCAGAGAATTCGTAATCCATATACAAGTGTAAACTGAAACCCCAGTCTGCATCACACAAACAAAACCAACTAGGTGATAGCACCCAGTTTTTAAATCTTTTCTACATGATGTCAGCACAATTCAGCTTCTCGTGTGCAATAGTCCACCCAGGATAAATTCTAACATAAAAGATACAACAAACTAGTAACCATAGTCCTAAATTACAAACTTCAATCCTAATCTTCATTCATCAGAATAAACAAATTAATGTGACCAAATTATAAGTAAGCCAAGTAAACCATCTGATGCTAACTGAACAAATGCTCCTAGCCCTTGCAAATACCAAGATTGGGCAATAAAGTCATTCAATCATATGATACTTCATTTATATCTTTGACTTCTCCAGAAAATGTCAACTTTTTATGAATTATTTTCCCATTTTTCTATCACTTCACGAAAAAAGAAACACATCTTTTTTCATATTTATCAAAAAGCCAAAGTTAATGCTTCAATATTACAGCATTTGCTGATATTCTACATACCAATTCAAGATAACAACCAAAATATTTAAAAAAGAAAATAAAATAAAGAAAAAAATTCAAGCAAAAAAGAAAGCACAACAATGACTCAAAGAACCCAATGTATACATGCATATATAGAATGGTATTGACGAAAGAAGAAACAGCTATTTCCATAGAAATTCATACCTGTGCGATGTATGGATATGCCTCGTCAACAATTGCAAAGTCAGGATTTCCCACTAAAGCAATCCCTTCTAGCACACCAATTGCTCTAATTATAAGAGCAAAGTAAGGAGGTATCCTAAATGGATAATCAAATGTTATTTGGGCTAGATCAGCTGCCAACTCCTGAAAGTTAATATTTTTGGCTCCTCCCCCTTCAAGTGCCTGATCAAAAACTTTGCCCAAAACTGGTAAAATTGGTTCCAAATTAACCCCCTCTGGAATGAAATCAAGTTTGACAAAGTCTTTGACTATAGCTCCATAGTCCCTATGAATCAAATGTGCAATTGCTTCAATCATCCCATACTTCTGGTCGTCAGTCAACTTTGTCACTAAACCTGAAACAGTAGCAACATGCATTTGAAACTTTTGGGCATCAATATTAAATATTTCAATAACAACATAAAGTATTTTAAACTATCATTCAGTGCCATGAATGGACAACTTGAATCCATTGAAATCCAATATTTAAAAAAAAAAAAAAAAACACAGGCCATACTTTTTTTTTTAAAGAAACAAAAGTTAGTTGTGTAGTTTGACTATAATAAGCATAGTCTTCATAACGCTCAACTCATATTGTGTGTACAACGAAGTATAAATATTATCATTTTTAACAAGCGTTAGAATTCAATAAATTGACTAACATATAGTTTGTTGGACACGTTAGTTTTCTTTTGAAGTAGTTCTATAACCTCATTCCTTTTTATAATTCTCTAGACTTTTTAGTTTGTACCAGTTTTGCTTAACCACCCTCATGGTTCTAAATCCAATTCAGAATTCTTTTTAAAAAAAAAAAAAAAAAGATATTTTTAAAATTTTTAAATTACATATATACTGCCACTTCCGGAACCAGAACTATAACGTTCCTTTAAGGAACGGTTTTGGTTCCTATAAATGTGGAACTGGGAGCCGGCAGTTTCAAAACTGTGGCCACCCCTCACTTAAATTGCTTTTTGGAACATTTTTATACTCAATTTTGTGATTAAAAGAATCAAAGAAGTCCAACAGACTTTAGGAGATCTTTTTTCAATATTATGTTTAGTTTTAATTCATTTAAAGATGTTTAAAACTCGAATAACTTTGGCAATATTTTGAACAGTTTTCCATTCCAAAGTTATGAAGTATAGGTGATGAAGGCTATGTTACTTGAACTTTAGCTTGACGTACCCATGTTCGATACTTCATGATAGGATATGGGTTTGAGATGTGCATATGACATGTTAAATTTTAGTATATCACTAAATAAACTCTCCAATGAAAGAAGAAAAAGCATTGTAAAAAAAACATGATAACTAATGTATGAAATTAACTTAAGTAGGAGAACAAAAGAACAATTAATAAGAGGGAAAAAAAAAAAGAAAGAAAGAAAGAAAGAAAAGGAAACGCAACATATAATATAATCTAGTCCTTGTATCCCAAAATTTAAAAAAGAAAGAGCTAGACCTCTAAATTTGTACTTGTGTCTAACACCTATACACAAGACCAATAAACATAAATGAAGGTACCTGAGATGACTAATCAATGAAATAATTGAAGTGAGAGAACAGCAACTAGTATGTTGATAAAACATGCTCTGCCACTCATTTCTAACACTAGCTTACTTCCAAGAGAAAAAATTAACAAAGTAAGCATTCTCCAGGCCATGGAGCAAAATCACTACAACGTACCAACTTCTCTAAATATTTCTCAAAGTTTTTTTTTTTAATTTTAGCATAATATAATAATGAATTATATTCATATGAGAAAAACACTAAAATTCTACTGAAGCTAGTTGAAATCAAAATGATGTGCAAGGTTAAAGGTCCCTTGGCTTTTTCACTTTTTAAGTGCAAAGTTCAAAAATAATCAATGCTAACCTTCAATTTTAGTTAAAGGATGGTCTTTAAGAATACAAATACATGAGAGAGAAGCTGAATCTATTATGTGATAAATAAGAACTAAGGAAGAAATAAAATAATCTGAAAAAGTTCTAATATAACTTCAAGAAAATTAAATGTAATTTATTATTGTGAGTGCTTCGACGTTTGTACTTTTTGAATGTAAAGTTCTAAAATCAATTAATGCTCAGTTCAGTTTTGGTAAAAGGATGGTACTTAAGAAATTAAAAAAGAGAGAGAGAAAGAGAGAGAGAGAGAGAGAGAGAGAGAGAGAGAGAGAGAGAGAGAGAGAGAGAGAGAGATTGAAGTGCAATCTAGCTTGGGATAAATACAAAGTTAGGAAGTTAGGAACCCTTAAGTAAGAAAGAAAATGAGATTGAGATTGCATGTTCTAATAAAACTTAATAGAAAATAACATGTAATTTATATTTTATAATTGTGAATGATTAACCCACAAATCCTGTTCACATGTTAAGAATAAAATCATAAGGAAGTGCACTACAAAGAAGCTGTTTTTTAAAGGAAACTAGACATAATATATTAATAATAGAAGACCCTGCTAAATGAGATATCTAGACAGGGACAATTACAAAGTTTACAAAATGTTGTGCCAATTACATAGCTACTGGCCAAAATTATATAAGAATTAATCAGCCTCGAACTAGACACCCAAGTAGAGAACAAAATTAGGGATCTCTCCAAAATTATAACAATTGGCCACTAATTGTCTTTGAAGATCCTCGCATTCCTTTCCCCCCAAATGGTGAAGAAAATTGTCCTCTAATACTCTTTGAGAGAGTTTGGAAAGACCCTATCTAGTACCTTGAAGAGTTCTTCCATAAAAGGGAGATGATCTTATTTAGTTTTTGTTGCCACATCTGCCAAACAGGAACTAAGGTCTTGCATTGCTCGAAGATATATTGCACATCCTCAGCTTCTTCCCTACACATACAACAAATAGAGGGGCACAAGGTGTGATTAGGGAGCATTTTCTCGATTTCATTTGCACTCTTAATCCTCTTTAAGCATGTGAGCCATGCTAATATTTTGGCTTTTGTGGATGCCTCAATAGAAAGGGGCGTGGTGAAAGCTAGTCTCTAGTTTAAGCATGAACGATTTAGTAGAGAACTGGTGCCGAGGATCCCCAATCCAAATAAGCTTGTACTCTTCTTCAAAAGGTTGAAATGCATCCAGCACGTACAGGAGCTCTATAACCCCACCTATATTATTTTCGCCTATGTTCCTATCAGATGCAAATTCCATGCCCAACTAACTCTTTCTTCATTTCTACTATAAACCATGAATTCAGCAATACGTCTATAATGCGATCATGAATTGTGCTATAAACTAGACCATTTTATGAATTAATATATTTAACAATGCAATATTGTTTTTTTTCTTCTTTTTTCTTTTGGAATATCTTCAAAGAAGCTTGGATCCTCCCATCACTTAAAAGATACAGTCTAAGCAACTCTAAGATATCAAGTTCTTGCAAAAACTCTCCACACATAATTGGATCTTGTTGATTTAATTTTGAGATTTTAGGTGATTGAAGTTTCAGGTCAAGTTGAATTTGTAATTTTAGTTGAGGCAACTTGTTGTAAAGCTAAGAGTTGCCCCTCTAATTGCAAAGAACATTATGAAGATTCACATAATCGTGTACAACACAAACACCTTATGCAAGTTTCATGTAACCAATTAATCATCCAAACATGAGATTACAAGTTCTACAATATAGAAGATTTAACTTCAAGTATGACATCATTCTTATATATAATAAGTATCCATTAAAGCTAATCCTTGCATGCATTAATCAACACAAGTTCATAAATTTCCAAGCTACAAAGCTACTTTACGAATTCAAGACATCTTTCCTCTTGGACTATCTCAACTTATTTCCTAGCATAAAGAAGCATGGTATGAAAATTAGCCGAAATTTGTCAAAATTAGCCGAATTAATTAGGTAATTTGGACAATCGAAACGAATTTTGCCTGTAATTATAAAATTACAAAATTTTGTCGAAATCTTCAAATAATCAGCGAATTCACTTAAAATTGAAGTTTTGAAGATTTTTGTAGAAAAAAATTGTATAAAAGCCGTGAAAAAGAGCATTTTTAATGAAATAATTTATGTAGTGCACAAAGAGAAAGAAAAACAAACTATAACTTGGAAGAAGAGACAATAGAGAGAAGAGTAATGAGAGAAAAATAAGCTAAAAGCCTAAGAGAATAGATGTTGAGAAAAGAAAGAGAAAAGAAAACCAAGGTTTATGTTTTGCAAGACCATATTAGGGTTTGACAATAAATTTTTTTTGTTTCTTTCTTTTTTGTAAGAGTTTTAAGTTAACACATGCTATGTGCATAAAACATTGCTAATGTTAAAATACATGTTCAAAACCATTACATGTATACTTTATATGTAAAATATATTTATTATGTTTGTTTTTGATATTTTTAAATAAAAATTGTCCATATTTTAGCACTTACATAGTATTTTTTGAATTTTTCTAACTTGGTAAATTTTTACAAAAATTCTTTCGAATTTCTCGAACTCTTCGAATTAATTCTAATTTTCAAAGGTCGAAGTTTGGGACGAAGTCGAATTTTCGTTCCTTGTAAAGAAGAAGAAATTCCTTCTTCGATGATTAAGATCAAGCATAAACTGATGATACTTGAGTGTAAAATATTAAAAAGTAGCTTGTTACCAAAATCAAGAATGGCCAGCTTGCCGTCAGGTGTGCGAATCAGATTTCCAGGATGTGGATCCGCATGGAAAAAGCCAGTATCAAGCAACTGTATAGCCAAAATCAATAAAGCTATGATATAAAAAGCATTTCTATAATATTCATTATCAACATGTCACCATTAGTTCATGTTAATAAAAAAATAACATGTATGAAATGATAAGCCCATCCACATCATAGCTTGCATTTTGGATTAATATACACTATGTTTTGCATGGTATATCCAAAATGAGCAGATGATGAGGTCATCAAAAAACAGTTTTCCACATTCTAAGCACAATGGAAATTAACTCAAAGATGCAATTCTACTAAATAATTCATTTGAATAGTGGAACTTGTCCCCAATGAAACGGATGCTATGGATGTTCCCGCTCTTTAAGAGATTCTCATCATTTTAAAAACTGACTGTCTCATGCAGGTTCTGATATCTACTCTTTTTCCTTTGCACTTTGATGTAAGGAGATTCCTTATCTCCAATTTTGAAAATTAATGAATTATGATTCGAAAAAAAAAAAAGAAAAAAAAAACGACTGTACATAACATACAAGTTCTTCTCACTTTGCTCCAAAATATTATTTGTCATAAAACAATTCTGTACAAGTCATGGATTAAGCATCAAAATCTATGGGTTCAAGTTTAACAACTAAAATTTTTACCTTCCAATAGGGCATGCACTGATAGGTTTGAAAAGGCTACTGATAAAATGATTAAAATACATTGTCAACAATGAAAATATGCTTATAATTCATTCAATGAAGGATGAATCACTTCACCTGTTTCAAATAACATATGACTCCAACATTTACCAGTTGCCCTACATCACTTTCAGTACTTTGCGACAACTTCTCTCCATCTATCCATTCTGTCGTGAGAACCTTTCTTGATGTGTAATTATGATATGTTTTTGGTACAACAACCTGAAACGATGAACATGCTTTAGAAGAACTGCACAATAGCAAATTCAGTTTTTCAAATAAGACAACAAAATAACGTGGGCTACACATGACAAGTTTCAGAAGAAGATTCAAAGAAAATAACATATCTCAGATACAGCAATTGACAAAGATCCCTTAAGTGAGCAAATATGAATAACATAAAGTTTAATAGCCCTCAATTTCCGTTCTTGTATTCTTCCATTTCCTTTATTTAACTTGTGAAGAATTCATTAATGTCTTGAATTTGAATCAAAATAATAGCATAAGTTAATAAATATTTCTCTGACCTCCTAGCAAGAACTTAATGAATAACCCTTTGTTATAGTTATTGGAACAGTAAAATCATACGTTAGGCATGAAGAGTTGGAAAAATGGAAATGGTTTTAGGAAGCTCTCATAGTCACCAGAAAGAGGACCAGTAGTCAATTGGGCATGAAAGTAGCTTGGGATTGGTCTCATCCTTAATTAGATCGTAGCTAAGACCATTGCTTTCATTTTGAGCAAAAGTCGTCTCTAGGAGGAATAGAGAAAGTAGTCAACCAAATGGTCAGAAGTGGACGATTAATTCAAGGTCAAGGCTACCTGTATTAGTTTTTGCATAAGTAGTTACAGCCAACTACATGACAAATCTACCATAAAAAGATTGCAGGATTGGATTTCTAACCTATTTAAAACTATGGTTTTTCATTTTGTTCATTTTTCTAAGGTTATTGGAATAGGGACCAAGTAAAGTTGACTAGAAACGAGCACACCAGGTATAGAGCCAGTGAGTTGAACCTGCCCAACCAAAAACAAAAGTTGAAATCATTATATAAACAAAAAGCAATTGATTGGTATTACAATTGAGCATAGACCCCCCAAGTAAGTGGAAAAATGAAATCGAAGGCAAAAAAGAGTGCAAGCACAAGAAAAGCATGAACGAAAGTCAAACAAGTATTATCTAATAGGCCAACTTATATATTGACTTTCTACCAAGGTCTTCACACTTCACCATCATTCCCCCTTTGATGTGAATCACAAGCGAGGTTTTATCCTTATAATGTAGGTTGAAGGGAAAAAGGTTGGTTTGTACCCTGATGGATGCAAGAAACCAACTGGTGTTATGAGGAACACGACCTGCTACTTATGCCATTCGCCCAACCACAAACACAAATTAACTAATTCAAACAAAGATGCATTTGGATTGAGACACTAATTGGAGACTTTATAAGTTTGAATCACCAGCCTACTATTGTAAGTTGACAAAATCAAGAGTTCATGAGAGCCAAGATGATCATTTGGACAAAATTCACATGAAGTTTTATTCACTCCAATGATTGTAAGATTTGGCTTACAAGGCTAGCATGTGGCTTATTATAGCCAAAAGGTTGGCCAAAATTATGGCCAAGATTATGCACTTCCTAAATCAATTCTACCAAAATCATGCTAAAATCAAAATGACTACAAAATGATTATTACAATTTAGGAAACTATATATATATTTGAATACAACAGATTTTTCAACGATGAAAATGGGATAAGATATACAAAAAAAAAGGAGTCCAACCTGAACAACTAACACCTAGACAGAACAAACAAAAATAAACTTTACATGTACTTTATATGGAAACACATGACTATGCAGCTACATACAGAATATTATGTCAGTTACTTAATCATTCGCCAAAAGAGAAACCTTTCCCTCGTTTACTAGCTGCAACCCATATAGCAAAAAGGGTCTCAGATCTTTGCAGGCTTTGTTCTAATGATTTCTCTCTTCCCTTTTTTTTTTTTAGAAACAAAAAAAAACTGCAATTTGGGAAGATTGCAGAAGAATATTTAAAGGAAGAGAGAAATCATTGATCCCATTGCTCTTGTATACCTTCAAAAGTCTCCATTTGCTCCTTAAAAGATTTGACTGAGAATATTCTGGTACTATGTCCTATCTACCATCTTCCTATCCCGTCTATTCTGGAACCTCGCTCCATTGATTATTTGTAGGAGTTCAATTATTTTCGATTCATCACCTTGTCCACTATTGCTTCTCAACTGCATGTTCCATCCTACTCAAATGTTCCCCTCCACTACCTCTTCTTTGTAGAATTTTGCAATGCGTGCCTCATGTAGATCTTCTTTATCGTAAATTCTAGGAAACTGCCCTTTGAAAGTTTGGCCACCACACCATGTATCTTTCCACAATCTGATTGTTCTTCCATCTCCCAGTTTCCATCTCACCCACTATAGGAATTGGTGATAGATGGGATGTATAAACTTCCATGGTCTTCTATAGGAAGACTTAGGATAAATTCCAGTTTCTATGCCATTATTACCTATTCCATGAGTACTCTTAATTATTCTTACTTAAAGGGCCTCTCTTTACTCATATAATTTCCAAAGCCATTTTTCAACCAGGCTTCCAAAATGTCGTGCTCATTGGTTGTCCTCCCAATGGCATTCCTAAATAATTCAACGGCCAATGACCCTCCTTAATCCCCCAATTTTCCACTGTACTTTCTGTATCTTCATTAGGCATATTAATTCCTACTATCTAGCTTTTGTTGAGATCAACTGAACGACCTGACACCACACAAAAGACCTTTTGGACATTCATTGCTGTCTTCACTTTCTTTCCATCCTCCTAGAGAAACAGTAGGCAATCATCTACATACTGAATTTGGGTTAACTGCAGCTTATCCTTACCTATAATTAACACCTTTAACCTACCTTTAGTAGAAGCTTTCCTTAATATCTCACTTAGGACATCAGCCACCAGAATATATACGAAGGGATCAGCCTGTCTTAGCCCTCTCTGCTCCCTAGAATCTTTCCTTTGGGTCGACCATTAATCATTATGGAGAAGCTTATAGTTTTGAGGCATCTCCTTATTACCCAATTCCTCCATTTCACCCGAAACCCTTTCCTTTCAAATACCACATTGAGAAACTCGCAGCTGACTCTATCATAGCCTTTGGAAAAATCCACTTTAATGGCCATACATTTCACCGTAGAGGCTCTAAAATGCTCCAGCACTTCATTTGCAGTCAAAACTGCATGGGTTATTTGTTTTCTTTTGACAAAAGTCATTAAGTCTCATCAATTGTTTGTTAAACAATTTCCTTCAACTTGTTTGTTAATGTCTTAGTTATTACTTTGTAGACACTTGTCAAAAGGCTTACAACCTCAAAATTGTCCACCCTAATTGATTTGACCTTTTTCGGAACCAAACAAATATATGTCTCAATTACAGGCGAACTTCGCTTCAATTTTTCAAATTACCTAATTAATTTGGCTAGTTTTGACAAACTTTGGCTAATTTTTATACCATGATCTCTGCCCCTTCCAACCTTTTTGAAGCTCCCATCTCTAGGTACTTCCATAGCTTCCACCACTTGTACCTTCGACCAAGCTACTTCAGCATTTTCCAAAGAAATAAAGTATTCTCTTGTTCTTGTCTCCTTTTCTATCACAGTTTCAACCCCATCGCTCTAAACAGAGAATCTTCTAAACTTCATATGAAACATGTTGACCAACGAAATGCCCACTTCCCAGTTCAGCCTTTTTGACATGTTTCTGTTTTTATCATTGTCTTTATTCCATCTCATTACTCTATCTCTCCTTCCCCACTCCTCATCTAAATCACTCCTCTATTTTAGTCCTACATATCTCTCCTCTCTATTCAATCTTCTTAGTGGGATCCCTTCGTCAACCTCGTCTTTTTTGGTCCTCCTTCTACTGACAACTGTCTAGCCTTCCTCCAAAGGATCATTTATGGCCACCACAAGATACGTTCTTCTTTTCTCTTTTGGTTCATCCATGGGATATCTTCCTACATTTCCTACATTCAAGAAAAGATCTGAAGGACAAGCAAGGAATGAAAATTTGACTTCGTTCCAAACTTCGACATTTGAAAATTAAAATTAATTCAAAGAATTCAAGAAACTCAAAAGAATTTTTGTAAAAATTTTTCAACTTAGAAAAGTTCAAAAAAAAATATTATGTAAATGTTAAAAAAAATGTACAATTTCTATTAAAAATTATGAAACAAATATAAATAAATGCATTTTACATATAATAGTTCTAAAAGTGTATTATAACGTTAACAATGTTTACCACACATCACGCATGTTAAACTTAAAACAGTTATACAAAAAGAAAGAGAGAAAATTATTATCAAACTCTAATGATCGTGCAAACATAAACTATAGTTTGATTGATCAAAATAGAAAGAGAGAAATGTTTCCTCCATTGTTGCATAGGACCATCAAATTTGATATCTGTACAATTTGCACAAGTTTACATTAGATGAAAATTCTACGAAGTTCTCTCAATGTTTTTTTTTTTTTCCAATTCTTTGATCATCAAAATAGAAATCAATTTTTAACAAACAAAAAAAAATCAATGTTAGGTAAAGAAAAAAAATAAAGCTAATTTGAAAAATAATAAAACAACACTAAGAAGCTTGAATTTAAATACTCTTCAAATGCATAGTTGTGAAAAAAAATAAAAAACAAGAACTTGAGGAACTTCAATTTTTGTTCAGAAATGTTCCATAAGAATCCCATCATAGTAAACTAGAAAAAAAAAATTAATGTAAGTTGTAAAATAATAAAATCAAACATTTGACTTCTTACTTTTAGAATCCAACTTTTTGAAAATAAATAAATAATGAAACTTGAACAATAGTTACAAGACATTTTTAATATAATACCAATATTCATATTTCAAACTCAATCCTGTTCATAGTATATAAAGAAGAAAATAAGAGTCATGTATGAGACTCCAATAATGACTTAAGATAAGAACAGGAAATTTACAATGTGTAATCAACCTATAATTATCCTATGTATTTTTCAAGAACATAATTGATAAAAAAATTGGTTGCTCAAAGAATATGCATGAATCATTATGAAGACTATATTTAGAAAATGATGTGTCAAGAAAATTATTGTGGCACATAACAAAATTCAAGAAAATGTATAAGAAACATAACAATATTTGCAACTGCAATATAACCAATAGGTCTTTTTGGTGTTTGCATGAAGGATATTCGCTATGGACTTTGGAGTCAATTCAGGATTTATAGAAAAGACAGTTATGATTGTATCTGTTGCATTCGTCTTAATAACAAGGGACAGATGGAAAGGACTTTGATGGACTACCTGTACCTCCATTCAATCCATTTAATCAAGAAGGAACACAAACACAAAGGACAAAACGAAGGGATTTGATGTACACTTGCACATAGGAGATGTACAATATTAGTAATTGCAATTGCTCATCAAAATTCAGATAGGAATGTCTATCCATATACCTAATCATAGACGAAGTAATAGCAAGTTGGCAGCTTATCCAAAGATTATCAAGCTCACCTGAGGAAGGTCTTCTCTCATCATTTCAGCAAACCGTGTCCCATTTTCACCCTCATTAACATAATCAAGTTCCTCAAAGAACCTAGCAGCCCATTCATCCACCAGTCCAACGACATCAATGGATATCTGAAACGGTCAGAGAAGAATAACAAATTCACAACGTTTCCGTATTTGTTCAGAGAAAAAGAAAAAAACTATTGCTCAAAAAGGTTAAAAAAATGATTGTTAAGTATCATTGCCTGAGGAAACTTCCGAAGAGCCAGTCCCAAGTTTCGAATGATGAACAAATCAACTGTTACTGTCTCAAGGACAAAGGGGCGCTGTACTTTAACAGCAACTACGTCACCATTCTCTTTGAGACGGCCCTTATATACCTGTCCCAGAGATGCTGAATGTAGACATCCATTCGTAAATAGTTAAAACATCAGCAATTAAGAATCTATTAATCGGAATATCATAGCATACAATATGCATATCTTTGAATAGGACTGCTCCCGAGTAAAATGCAACAAGTATCAGCCCTGTTCCATAACTTGTATAAACACTCACTAACTGTCGTTATTATGCAAAAAGACAAACCAGAAAGTACCAGCAGCAATTGGAGAAGAAGTAAGCTCTGAATAGATGTGATGCCAAGGGCAACCAAGCTCCTCCTCAATGAGAGCCATAGCTACATCATCTGGAAAGGAGGGAACCTTCAAATATCATCAAACAGAACTCAATTAGACAAGAAAATTATAACCGAGATATTTGCCATCTCAATTACATTTACCAGTTTACTCTAAAACCACACAACTCAATAAAATATATAATTATAAGAAGCAAATTTACCAATTTTATGGGAAGGCACGAACAATATTTCCTATCTTACAATAGCAACCAAAATCTAAAACTTCAATTTCACTCTAAATTTTGAAAGTCCAATTTCACTCTAAACTTCAATTTCCTATCTTAAAAATCTAATTATTTGAAGACGTACAAGAAAATGTTTGTAAAAATTCGCCAACTTTGGAAAAATTAAAAAAATTTGTATATAGATGTTAAAACATGCACCTTACTGTTGGAAAGGATAAGAACAAACATAACATAAGATCACATATAGAAGTACAAATAAACATGCTTTATAGGACAAGACAAACTGAGGCATACGCACCCCATAAATACAGCTTAAACATGGGCCAATGGTAAAAAACAACCAACAATGTCTCGGCTGGACAGGTTTCTGTTTAGCGCGGAATGGTAGGATATGTACAAAGTAAAAAAACAATTGTCCTTGTACAGACTAACGCAAATCAGTAGCCAGTTCTATAAAATACAAGCCTGAAACATGGGGACATCCCATTTAGATTCGAGCATGACTGGTTATATAAGCCAGTTTTCAAAACCAATATATAACAATGGCGGTCCATGGCAAACCCAAAGAAATGGGCAAGATATAAGTCTATGAAGAAATCGACAATAATCAAAGGAAAGTTGAAGGAATGGAGTAAAACCTTTATGGGACAAGACAAACTGAGAAGAGGAGAGTAGGGGGAGCCGGGGAGATGGATGCCAAAATGCCATCAGGAATTGGAGAGAAGGAAGATCACAGAAGAATAGGGCAAATCCTAGGCGAGACCCATATAATTGGAGAGAAGGAAGATCACAAAAGTCTAGGAATTCCCAATCCACTAAGTCATAGGCTTTTGCAAAATCTACCTACATCAAGATTTCTTTCCTACTTCTAGCTCTATAGTACTCCACCACTTCATTTGCAATCAGAATTGCTCCTGTTATCTGCTCACCCCTCACAAATGCCATCTGTGTTTCATCCACTATGTAGTGATTAGTGAACGAGCTACTTAATTCTATTGGCTAGAATCTCAGCCATGATTCTATACAAACTTGTAGTAAGACTAATAGATCTAAAATCTTCTACCTTTGATAAGCTACTTTTCTTTGAGATAAGGCATACATATGTTTCATTTGTAATTATGTTTATTGTTCCATCTACATAAAATTGTTATACACAGTGCAAATATCTTCTCTTTTTCACCTAAGAATATAGCTATGTAGTTCCATTGAGTAGTTTCTATGGATATCACTTTATTTTGAATTAACTTATTATTTTCAAGGAATGAAAATTTGACTTCGTCTCAAGCTTCGACCTTAAAAAATTAGAATTAATTCGAAAGAATTTTTGTAAAAATTTGTAAACTTAGAAAAGTTTAAAAAATATTATGGAAATGTTAAAATATACATAATTTCTATTGAAAATGATGAAAACAAATATAAATAAATACATTTTATATATAAAAGTATACATATAATGATTTTTAAAGTGTATTCAAACATTAACAATGTTCAATGCACATTGCACTCACTTAAAATTATTATAAGAAAATAAAGAAAGAGAAACTTGTTGCCAACCCCTAATGGTCTTGCAAACATATATCTTAGATCAATTGATTATTGGCTTGCTAATCGCTACAACTGTAAGTATATTCTATCTTCTCTATCGATTACAATAGACGACTCTCGTTCTTGTCCTTCTCTCAATGTCTCGCCTTGTAGGCTCTTAACTTATTTTTTTTCTTCTCTTTCTTCTCTCTATCGCCCCTCCTCCAAGCTACCACTCTTTCTTCTTTCTCTTAAATAACCACTCGTCAATTGCACATATTTCTCCTTCAATTTTCTTCTTTTATAGAGCGAGATTTTTTTACAATCCCTATCATTGTAAGAAGAATTTTTGTACACCACATAAATTCTTTCATTAAAAATGTCATTTTCAATATACATTTTTTCTGCAAAAATCGTCGAAGCTTCGATTTTTGGTTAACTTCACTGATTTTTTCAAAAATTTTGACGAAATTTTGTAATTTTGCAATTACCGCTGAACTTCGCATCGAGTGTCCAAATTACCTAATTAATTTGACTAATTTTGTCAAAATTCAGCTAATTTTCATACCATGATTATTTTGATTTATAATTTCTCTACTTGTATTATTACATATGCATCATGTGTTTTGTTAACTTATTCATTACTTTAAGTTATTGATGAGTATATTATGATAGCATGTGATACCATCCCACTAGGCTCTTTTGGTCATCCCTTTTTTTCACATTTTACAAGTTCATCTAGTGTAATAGGATTTAATCAAATTAGAGATTTACCATATGTAAGATTTATATGAGTCAAACGAACCCATTATTTTCCTTTCATACATGAGTGAGTTGAACCTATTATTTTTCCTTTCATACATGTTTATTCTTGATAGATTTCTAGTAGTTATGAGATTTATGACATTGATAATTTTGTGTCTTGAGAACTTGATTAGATGTGTTTGTTGGTTGTATATGTTGTAAAAGTTTTATGCAAGTAATTTGTGATAGGGTTACTAGTGCTTAGTGTTGCGTACTAGCTCATGTGACTTGCTTTTCTAGGATTTTTGGAGGCCTTAGGGCGGGCAACATTTTGATTAAAAACAAGGCCTTAGCAAGAAAATGGCCAAGGAAAATTCAACAATTCCCAAATGCTTTATGGGCAAAAGTAATTATGAGCATCCATGGAGAGTCAAGTAAGTGGCAAACGCTTGCAATCTCAAACAAAATAACCTATAGAGCCCCATGGAAATTCATAAAATCATTGGTTCCTAAATTTATGCTACAAGTGAAATGGAAGCTAGGGAACAAACATACAATCAAATTCTAGGAAAAGTGATGGTGTGGTGCTACTTTCTTTCAAGGGCAAATCCCTAGCCCATACAGATTATCAATAATACATAATAACAGCATTAATGCCATCATAAGTAACATTAGTCAAAACACAATGTGAGTAATCAGTTGTAGCCTAAACCTCCCGTGTAGCATAATCGAAAATGATATACAAGAAGTGGCAATATTAATGCAGAAGCTGGAGCAAATCAGTCTACAAAATGAAAAAGTTATATGGGTACGGATTGCTGATTTCTTTGGGAAGTTTACCTCTAAATCATTCTTCTGCTATCTCCTATCTCAACGCATCTCAATTCCATGATTCATCCTTTATATGGAGCTATGGACGACTAAAGTGCCTATGAAGGCGAAACTTTGGGATGGTTGATATGCCTAGGAAAGTTGAACACATAAATGGAGATGAGATGTCTCCATACATCAAATTACACCCTTATACCTTCATCAGAAAGTTACATCCTGTATCGCAAACTTTGTACAATATAATTCTTACATAACATGGAGAGTACTTTGCCAATTTCTAAACCACTCTCCAAAACCATAGCCTTCCCCTAACTTTGTTGAGGAGACCAAGTTGCAAACAACATTTCCGATCTCTCCCAACGTTGTTCATTTCTTCTTTCCTTTCTTTCAAAAATTATCCTATTTCTTTCTTCCCAAACAGCACAGTAAACAACAATGAGACCACACTTCCAATATTCTTTCATTGAGGTGCTAATGTTGGGCAGAAAATCAAAGTTGACCCTAAGTCGGTGCATCCATCTAACTATGCTGGTCTTTCCATTTACTCCACATCCTGTTGATGATTAAGCAGCTCCAAAATTGTGTTTCACTTCCTCACCTGCCTCCATGCACAGACAAGCTAACAACTTGCGAAAAAGAATGCCTGATCTGACACTATTCTCCTTTTGGTGTTGCCTATGTGGGAATGCAAATGAAGAAACCATGCATACTTTTGGAAGATACGAAGTTTTCTCTTAGATGTGGAAGAGATGGGAATTCAAGCTTGGAAGTTTGACGCCCTCAAATGGTGGAAACCTATTCTCTTTTCCAGATCAACTGAGGCAACCAATCAACCCTAAAACAATATTGGAGATGTTTACCTTTTGTGTTTGGTATGCATTGTGGGAGGAGCAAAATAATGGACTGTTCAAGAACTGTATAAATACAGTAGAGAGAACATGGGAGAGATCAATGTTTTTGTTCGTCACATGGATTGTAGTTTTTAGGTTGTCCATGGGATATAATTATATAAACAGATTGAGGAATTGGCAAAACATTTTTTTCCTCCATAAGGTTTGATGGGCCAGCTCATTCCCATACAAATCCATATTAATAAAATATGTCTACTCTTCACTTTCAAAGAAAAAAAAGTTGCTGAAATTCTCTTGCGTATGTAAGATTCATCCAAACCCCAAAGAGATGTTGAAACTAAGCATCTTAGCTTCGAATGGCTAAGGCATTTGGACACTTTGATCTGACCCAATGGCGTTCAAAGTGCAGCAAGTTGTACGCCTGTACCACAGAATAAAAGCAGGAGACTTCATCTAGAATATGTCAACCTTCCAAACTAAGAACTTGAGCAAAGCAGAACAAGGTTGGGGATAGCGGCTGAGGGTGTTTCATACTGTTTTTTTTTTTTTTTGAAACAGAAACATATATATTAATAATAAGATAAATACAAGGAGCCGGATGAGATATCCGGGCTTTACATTCCAATACAACTTTCAAAAGACTGTAATATACTACTTCCTTTTCCTATCCATTCTCCAAAGGAATACCCTAAACCTAGCTTAGTACAATAAATCCAAGTAACAAAAAGATTGTTGGACTGCTCCCAAACCATCCTTTCTATCTTGACCTTGTTAGAGAATATTCTTTGATTCCTTTCCTCCTAAACAGCATACCAAACTGCCGCTAAAACTATCTTTCTGTAGGGCTTGAGAGTTTACAGAATATTATTATCCAAAAACTGAAACAGATTGTCCCCAGATGGGGAGACAAAACTGGTTTTAATTTGATTCCATTCCCTCCACAGATATTTTACTAAATCACACTCAACAAGCAGGTGGACAGTCGATTCCTCGCTCCTCTTGCACATAGAACAAATAAATGGATTAAGAGTATGATTTGGGTATCTCTTTTGAATATTTTCTGCTGTCTGCAGCTTGTTTAGGCTGACAATCCACATGAGAATCCATGCTTTTAAGGGAATTTTCATGCTCCAAATGAACTCTATTGGAATATTAGTATGATCTTCTGCCTGTCCAGTTATACCCTCCATAAAAGATCGCACTGAAAATTTCCTGCTACTGTCTTTGATCCAATTCGGCCTATCCTCCTCATCCATATTGCTGAAATGGAAATTCTGAAGAATGTTCAACAAGCCTCCTAGTTCTTCCACATAGTCCCCACCTATATTACTGTTTATATGGAGGTTCCACCCCCCATTGAGTCCTTCCATCCACACTATTGTTGTTGCAGAAATCAAAAATTGCTCCTTCCTTGTTCTGAGATAATCTATAGATATTAGGAAAACTATCTTTTAGCTTGTTATGCCCACACCATTTATCCTCCCAGAATTTTACCGTATCTCCTTTCCCAATCTTCCACATAATGTGAGGTTCAAAGTGTTTATATAATCTGGATATATCTTTCCATGGGGCCCTGTGACTCACTTTGCTGCTAACCCCCGCTTTTCTCCCGTAGCCTTCCGATCCATGTATGCTTCGGATTATCCTAGCCCACATAGCATTCGGGTTTTCCAGCATCCTCCAAATCTACTTTCCCCTCAATGCCATATTACGTCTTACTAGGTCTCCTACTCCTAAACCCCCCTCTTTTATCTGTTTATTTACTTGCTTCCAACTAACCAAGTTTTGTCCTTTATCAGAATCTTCATGTCTCCAGAGAAAATCCCGCATCCTTCTTTTTATATTCTGTGCAACAGATTTCTGAATTCTAAAGACAGACAAAAAATAAGTCGGAAGGGCCTCCAACACAGCTCAGATAAGAAGCAGCCACCCTCCCCTAGATAAATAGCTCGTCTTCCAACTAGCTACACGCTTCTAAACTGTCTGTAACATTGCTTCCCAGAACACTGATTTATTTGGATTTCTTCCTAAAGGAAGGCCCAAATAGGTTGTAGGCCAGCTTCCAGGTATTACTCCTAAGGATTCAGCTGCATCATCCACCTTAGTAGCTTGGACATTCATCCCCAATAGTTGGCTTTTATTGCCATTTATCTTCATTCTTGTAAAAAAACAAAATGCCTTAGGGATCTGTTTTACAGTTAGAGCCTCCTCCTCCTTGTCCTTCATGAAAATAAGGCAATCATCGGCGAATAGAAGGTGTGTTAATCTAACCTTCTCCTTTCCGATCTCTATACCTTCCAACTTGCCAGTTTGAACTGATTTCTGAAATATCCTTGTTAAAGTATCTGCCGCTATTGTGAACAGGAAGGGGAACAACAGGTCTCCTTGTCTAAGGCCTCTATACCCATCAAACTTTCCATGCGGTTTACCATTTATGAAAACTGAAAAGTTTAGTTTTTTTAAACAAGCCTGAATCCAACTCCTCCACTGATTGCCAAAACCTTTCTTTTGGAAGACAAAATCCAAAAAAGTCCATCTTACTGAATCGTTGGCCTTGGCTAGATCAACTTTAAGAACATAGCCTTGTTTGCCACTAACTCTATGCTCCTCCACCGCTTCATTAGCAATTAGGATTGCGTCCGTAATTTGTCTTGAAGCCACAAAAGCCATCTGATTTTCGCTAACTGTTTTAGGAAGGACAGTTCGCAGCCTATTCACCAATGTTTTAGCAATTATCTTGTAGAGGCTTGTGGTAAGACTTATGAGCCGGAAATCTCCAATTTTTGTTGGATTCAACTTTTTAGGAATGAGACACATATAGGTTTCATTCACCTTCATGTTTATAATGGCATCGCGATGGAATTCTTTCATACAGTCTATAATGTCTGTTTTAACTATGATCCAATTCCTTTGGAAGAAAGCCATCGAGTACCCGTCCGGGCCCGGAGCTTTCCCCCCATCACAACTGAAAACTGCCTCTCGAATCTCCTCTTCCTCAAACTCCCTTTCCAGCCATTCACTATCCTCCTTCTGAATCTGTTGCCATTACAGACCTTCTACAGCCCATTTTGTAGCACTAGGTTCCTTTACCAAGTTAGAGAAATAGTTCAAAATTATATTGTGAACTTCTTGTTCTTCTTCCACTAACTGCCCATTACTATTCTCGAGTTTTGAGATTGTAGCTCGAAGATTAAAAATAGCATAAGCCTCAGGCAATTTAGCAAAGACAAAACCACTTGAGTGAAGGGCAGAATTAAGCCAGATACAGATCAAACTAAAGGTATTAAGCATAACAAACATTTCATTCTTGGAGATAATTGTATTTTGATTGAGTTATTGATATAAGGAAAAATGAAGAAAGTAAAGTAAAAGATAATTGAAGGCTTGTTATTCAACAGTATAACATGACTTATATGCCCGTGTCAACCAATATAAACATTACTAGATTCAATATGGATCCATATAGCTAGATCCGTCAGACATTTGCATTTCCATAAAAATTAAAAAGAAGTAAATTGATTGGTATGATCCACGGTTGAATCTTATATGCATCATAAAGTAACACAAATCCTGGGAAAAACCAAAGTTGCCACCGTTGAGTTTGGAACCTTGAACAGACTGCCGGTGATAAGCTCTATGAAAAAATCTTGAATTCACATCCCCTTCCTTGGCCCATCTTATCTTTGCCTACTGCCTGTACAGTCGTTCCTGTCTACACTCAATGGTCTGAATTTTTTTTTTTTTTTTTTTGAAAAAGAAACTTTATTATATTAATAGAAGAAAGTTTCATCCGGATGAGGTATCCGGAGCATTACAAAGACTGTAAAATTTTGTCTCCATTATATAACCAATCCCGAAATTTGTAATATTTCCCTAAACTAGATATAGAGATCCATGTAGCAAAAAGAATATTGGATCTCTCCCAAAGCTATCGTTCATCTCTGTACTTTTCCAAGAAGAACCTGACATTCCTTTCTTCCCATAGACTGTACCATATAGCTGCCAAAATCACCTTCCAATACTGATGAAGGTTAGCCATTTTTATACTATCCGAAATCTGATATAACTGTCCAGCTGTAGGAATTGTGATTGCTTCATGATGGTTGCCCCATTGTCTCCACATGTTCTTCACCATTTGACATTCTTCAAAAATATGAGTAACCGATTCCCCGCTATTCCTGCATAACAGACACATATTTGGATTAAGATAAAGCTTTTGATTCTTCTTCTGAATGTTATCAATAGTGTTGAGCTTATTTAGGCTCACAAGCCATAGTAACATTCTAGCCTTCATAGGAGCTTTTATGTTCCAAATAAAATCTGTTGGAACATAAACTTCAGTCTGTTCTTGTGTGCTGAAACTATCTTTAAAAGACTTCACCGAAAATTGGCGGTTTTGCTCTAAAGCCCATGTAGGCTTGTCTTCAATGTCTGTTTGTTGGAGGTGAAAACTGTGGAGGAGGCTCAGCATGTCACTAACTTCATCCATCTGATTGTCCCCAAGGTTGCCACTTATATGTAAATTCCAAGCCCATTGGTTAGGGTCCATTGTAGCTGATTTGGTTAGAAATTCAGCAACTGTTCCTTCTTTTCTTGTGGATAATCTGAAAATATTTAGAAATTTATCCTTTAGCTTGTCCCTTCCACTCCATATGTCTTCCCAAAACAGCACATTATCCCCTTTACCGACTTTCCATATAATGTGAGGTCTGATTTTGGGGTACAGCCGATGGATGTCTTTCCATGGGGACCTATGGCTGCATAATCTACATATTCCTACTTCTCTCCCTAAGTGTTTCTGTCCATGTATACTTTTGACGATCCTAGCCCATAGTGTTGTTGGTTGTGCCATCATTCTCCACAACCACTTCCCTTTTAAAGCTTCATTAATCTTTCGCAGCCCCCCTATGCCCAGACCTCCTTTTGAAATGTCCTTACACACTTGCTGCCATCTGACCATATTTTTGCCTTTGGTATCTTCTTCACCCTTCCAAAGAAAATTCCTCATCTGTCTTTCCATTTCATCAGCCATCTTCTTTGGCAGCCTGAATAGGTAGAGATAATAAGTGGGAAGAGCTTCAAGAACAGACTTAATTAGCAATAGCCTACCCCCCCTTAATAAATAACTCTGTTTCCATCCTGTTGTCCTCTTCCTTATTTTAGAAAGAACTAGTTCCCAAAAGGTGGCTTTGTTTGGATTACCTCCTAGAGGCATTCCCAAGTATTGAATAGGCCACTTACCTGTTGAAATTTCCATCTCTTTAGCCCAAGAATCTACTATGTGAGGGCTAATATTTATTCCCAGCAGACTACTTTTCTTACCGTTCACCTTCATTCCTATGAGTAAGCTAAAAGTATGCAAGATATTCATCATCTCCATCAACTCCTCCTTCTTATGTGGTAAAAAGCAATGTTGTCAAGGCGGTAAGGCGGTTTAAGACGGTAAGCCTCCATAAGGCGAGGCAGGGCCTAGGCGAGGACTAGGCGGCGCCTAAGCGGTCCTTAAAATAATTATTTAAAGATCCCTGAAGAATTATTTATTTATTCATTGGTCTCTTACCCAATATATATATATATATATATATATATATATATATATATATTCCTAAAAATTTGTTTAATACTTTTTTATAATTTTATTTATTTATATTTTACATTTAATTAATTAATGATATATAAATTATAAAATTATAAACAATGACATATTAGATAATACATTATGATAAAATTATGATCATCATAAATTCATATACTTCATATTCATAACATTCAAAAAAGAAGAGCTAATTTTGCGCGCATGAGAGAGAGAGAGAGATAGAGATAGAGATACGTAAAGAGATAGAAGAGAGACGTAGATAGAGAGAAAGAAGAGAAATGTAGAAAGATAGAGAGGAAGAGAGTAGAGAGAGAGGGAGGGAAGTAGAAAGACAGAGAGGGAGAGATGCAAAAAGAGAAAAAGACATAACAAAGAGAGCTGGAGAGACGCAGAATGAGAGCAGAGAGAGAAAGGGAGAGACGTGCACAATAAGATGGAGAGAGTCGTTGGAGTCGCTCACTAAAAAAGACGTCGGAGTTGCTCGTCGGAGTGTTGGAGATGATCGTCGGAGTTGGTTCGAGTTGTTTGACTTTGAGAGGTTTGAGAACGGAGTTATTAGATTTAAGTTAAAATTAAAAAAATAAATAATTAAATAATTAAAAGTCCTCCTATTTTTTAAAATTTATAGAGAAGCCCTCCTAGCTCCTAGGCGGTGGCCTAGGCGGTGAGAGGGCCTGGACGCCTAGGCAAGGCCTAGGCGACTCCTTGACAACACTGGTAAAAAGAGAATGCAATCATCTGCGAATAAGATATGGGTAAGGGCAATGTTTTCCTTCCCAACTTTCATTCCGGATATTTTACCCGATTGTCTTACCTGTTCAATGATTCTTGTCAGACTGTCCGCTACAACAGTAAACAAGAATGGGGATAAGGGATCACCTTGCCTTAAGCCTCGAGTGCCATTGAACTTTCCCCCGGGTCTGCCATTGATGAAAATTGAATAGCTAACTGAAGTAAGGCAAGCCATAATCCACCCTTGCCATCTCTCACCAAAACCCTTCTGTCTCATAACAAAATCCAAAAAATTCCATTTAACAGAATCATAAGCTTTGGCTAGGTCTATTTTCAGCAGCATACCTTCCTTCTTGTGTACTCTATAATCTTCCAGAACTTCATTAGCTATGAGAATGGCGTCAGTGATCTTCCTATCTTTGACAAAGGCCATTTGGGACTCACTAATCGTTTTGGGGAGAACAGCTCTCAATCGGTTTGCCAAAGTCTTAGCAATGACCTTGTATAAGCTTGTGGTGAGGCTTATCGGTCTATAGTCTTCCACTCTTGTAGCATTTATCTTTTTGGGAATCAAACAAATATATGTTTCATTAACATTCCTATTAATTACGGCATTAGCATGGAACTCCTTCATGCACTGTATAATATCATCTTTGATTATATCCCATGCCTTTTGATAAAAAGCCATAGTAAAACCATCTGGCCCAGGGGCTTTAGTGCCATTGCAGCTAAACACAGCTTCCTTTATTTCCTCTTCTTCAAACTCCCTTTCTAGCCATCTTCTATTTTCTTCTGATATGCTCTGCCAGTCCAGCCCATTTACTCCCCAAGTGACACTATTCTGCTCTTTGAGTAGGCTGGAGAAGTAAGCAATTATCATCTCTTGAATCTGCTCTTTACATTCCACCAAATTGCCTTCTTTGTCCTCTAGTTTGGTAATTGCTGCCCTAGCTTTCCTAATAGACAATATTCTGTGAAAGAATTTTGTGTTTACATCTCCCTCTTTAGCCCATTGCATCTTAGCCTTTTGTCTTATTTTCCTTTCCTGCCTACATTCGATCTGTAAGATTTCCCCCAACGTCTTTTTCCTTTCTTCCCATAACTCCGCATTATTCTCTTTTTCGATCTGCTTGTCCAATTTTTGAAGATAATTCATTAAACTGGCAAGCTTAACCCCTTCTTCTTCCATTTGCTTCCTACTCCAACTTCTCAGTTCCATTTTGAGATTCTGGAGCTTTTTCAGAGTTCTGAAACCTTCCCAGCCCTAACTTTGATCCTTTGTCCAAACTTCCTGAACAAATTTTAGAAAGTTTTTTTGCTGAAGCCATACATTCTCAAATCTAAAAGGTGCAGGTCCCCACTTCACCTTTTCGGTATTCAAAAGAATGGGCCAGTGGTCCGAGGTTAGTCTTTGAATGCCCCACACTTGTTGGTAACTAAACTTATCCCCCCAATGCTTATTGCACAGAAAACGATCAAGCTTGGTCATGGTCGGGTTTTGTCTTCCGTTACTCCACGTAAAGAGCAGATTCTTCATGTTCGGCTTCTGAAGCTGCATGTATTGAATCCAAATATCAAACATCTTCATGGTTTTGGAGATAGAAGTATTGTTTCTTTTTTCTTCCATAATTCTAATCATATTAAAATCCTCCCCCCCCCCCCTCAACCACCACGGTCCTTGTATGTTTGAGGACGCTGCTGATAGCTCGATTAGACATTCCTCTCTCCCTTCATTATCACAAGGTCCATAAACAGTTGTGAACCATCCTGTGAGTCCCTCTTTATCAGTGAATTTTTATGGTGATAGAGAAACTGTCATTCCATATCTCGTTTACCTCTATACTCTAGTTATCCCACATAATCATGATTCCCCCGGAGGATCCCTCAGCTGGCAGATACGTCCATTCCACAAATCATTTTTTCCAAATCTCCGAAACAATATTTCTATCTATCGTCACCTTCTTTGTTTCTTGGATGGCCACTATATCGGCTTTAGAAGCAAAAATAGCCTTCTTTATGAGCCTCCGCTTCTCCCTCTGACCGCATCCCCGGATATTCCAACTAAGGATCTTCATAGAGAAAGAAAACCAAGCTGCCAGGTGCTATCATTGGACTACAATCAACTATGCGTTGATTGATTCCAAGAAAGCACGAGCTCTTTCAACTTCTTCCTGTTGTGTTGTGCTATAAGTCTCTGTATCTGTTCTCCTACTCATCATCTTTTCTTCCCCTTCGTGTGTGTGACTCTTTGTGGTTTCAGCTTTTTGCTCTGTTGAAATGTCGTTTGGCGTGGGTGGGATGATGTTGTGCCCAGAACCCCCCATTCCCGCAGAAGAGTCAAATTGAGAAGAGTTATGTGTATAAAAACATACCTGGTCCTGTTTGTCTCCTCCTCCCTGGTCCATTGCCCTTGCCGATCCTTCTTCGTCACTTGTCATCTCGACGACTGTGTTCTTCGAATCTGAGAGCCTAAATGGCTTGTAGTGTTCATATGATTGCAGGTCAGCATCCGAGTCGTAGTCTGACGTCGACTCCTTTGCCTTCTGGGTCTCCCAATAGGCTAGGAGACCTTTTTTTTCTTGGATCTCTCCTTTTGGGGCCATGGTATAGACTCTTAGCTCGGGCCTCTGTTCATTGTCTTTAAGCCTCTGGCCCACCCCATTTGTTTGTCTAATATCCATTACAGGCCCATATATTCCGGTCCAATTTACTTGGGCTACTTGGTGGTCCCCTGCAATTAAATTTTGTTCTGGCCCATACTTTATATCCGCGGGTACTTCCCTGTGACCCTGTGGTTTAAACCCACCCATTACACATTTATCCAGATCCTTCCAGTGTCGACCCGGGTCCGATTTGCTATGGGTTTGTCTGGCACCCCATTTGCCATCTGTGCCATGTGTCGACTCCCCAGCAATAGCTTTTCCCTTTTCCTTGTACCGCATGTACCTGTCTCCTGCTCCGCCGTCTGACTCCTGATCTGACGTCAGTTGGTCCTCATCGTCTTCCTCGATTATCGCGTCATCGTCGTCGCTGCTCAGGATCTCAATCTTCGACTGTCGCCGGCCACTGAGTCGCCATTTCCTGGCGTGCCTTAGACCATCCCTATGATCTTTCGCAAACTTCTCCAAAATCTGCATCTGTAGTTCCTTCACTTCCATCGCCCAATTTCATTCCAACTCCACCAGCCGTAGTTCTTGTATTCCTTCGTCGTCATAGATCTCGAACTCTTTCGGTAGAAAACCAGATTCGTGCCCTTTCAAACGAAGAAACGCCATCTCCATCGATTTATTTGAGATTGTCACCTTTGCAATATCAAGAAGCCCCCCACATGCTTCGCCGATCCTATCAAACGTGTTGATGTTCCATTTGCTTGGTGGAATTCCTTCCACGCCCATCCAGCTATTTCTACAGGTGACCTTCGCCTCTCCGTCGTACCGACCTTGTTCCCATTCTTCGATGTAAAATCCACCAAGGAGTGTTTGGAAAATATTCCTCCTGAGAATCGCAATGTCTTCTTTCTCCCTGCAAAAGATTATACCCCTCGCTATGTCTAGTCTTCGAATGAAGATTTCTTTCTTCAGCATCTGCCAAACCGACCTTTCCACCACCTTCCATGGAGTTTCGTCGGATGTCCTGGTGATTAGGAACTTCGTCTCCTCGCTGTGTTGCTGTCCGACAGTCCCTCCGGTAGCCCTGGTTCTCCTGAGTCGTCGCTTCCCTTCCTCCTCTCTTTTCCATACACCTTTATTCCGACTTTCCTCTTCCTGGGTCTCCTTCAATGGGTCTACTCTTGTATGGCTTCTTTGTTCCTTAAGCTGTTGCTTAATATACTTACTCGATGTCTCCTGAACCACTACATCCACTGCTTTCCAAAGGTTTCTCCACGCTTCAGTTGTAGTCTCTTCTGGTATAACTACACTTTCAAATTTGTCGTTTATAAACTTTGTAAGTTTGATGAACCGGCCTCTATCATTAACCATTATCTCCATTGTTAAGCTGAATCCAGGTCCACGAAATACACTGGTTTTTTCCTTCCTTCCGTCGCTCGCCAATAGATTTTGCACCTTCTTCTCTAACCACTGGGCTGCTTCCTTTGTCAGAGTAAAATGGTATACACCCTGTTTCGTGACCTCCTGAATGATTATCTCCTCGCTATCAGCAGTATAGCAGATAGAAAAATATTTAAATCTTGTTGGGAAGGACACATACTTCCATTCTTCATTTCCCGTTTTCCTTATACAGTATTGAAAGCTTTTACTCCTAGTTTGACTATTCTTAGAGGTCCGATCACTTGATTTCCGTTTTGGGTAACTGGTTACCTCCTTCTTCGATTTCGTATTTTTTATTTGTTCTCTCCTGGCAAGTTCCTTTCTTCTTTTGACTACTGTCCATCCATCTGTATCTGATTGTTCGTTTTCCGTCTGTCCTTTCATGAGCACATTCTTCCAACTCTTCGTAGCTCTCATTTGATTTTTCCTATGCGCTGTCACTACAGTGGCTGCTTGATATTCTTGTCGTCTTCCTCTTTGGTTTACTTCCTTCTCTGTTTGATATCCTGCGTTCCTATCTCGTTCTTTCACGCTCTGATCCTCTCACCATCCGTTTCTTCGTTCACCGTTCCGTTCTCCATTCCTGCGTTCCTTTTGTCGTCCATTTGTGTATTCCTCTCTCCGTCCGTCCAGTCGTCGTCGTTGTCCGTCCAGTCGTCGTCGTTGCCCGTCCATTTTGAATTTGTCAATATTCATAGCAGTATCATTCTCTCAAAAATTTTAAAACTGTGGCGCCCACTACACTTCAATGGTCTGAATTTCATCAATTAACTTTCTTCTTTCCTCCAGAAGATCTTGAGAATCCTCTTTTTCCAGTCTCCCGTCCACCCCTTCCAACCTCAAATCTACTTGTCTAGTGCGATCCTCATTAATTTTCCCTTGTGCCTAGTCCTTCAACTTTCTTTTCAGGTTACTAAGTTTCTGCATTATTTTATATCCCACCCATCCTTTGCCATTATCAGACTCCCATTCCTCTTTTATCATTTGCAGAATTATTGGTTGTTTTAGCCATTCATTGTTGAACCGGAATGGAGCAGGCCCCCATTTTCCTTTTTCAGTATCCAGAAGTATTGGCCAGTGGTCAGATGTTAATCTTTGGAGGCCCCAAACTTTCTACTGGGGGTATCTTTCACACCATTCCTCGTTACATAGGAACCTATCGAGTTTGGACATGACTGGATTAGTTCTTCCATTACTCCAAGTGTAGGAAAGGTTTTTTAGATCCGGTTCAAACAAATTCATCTCCTGAATCCAAGATTCAAACATCCTCATTGAGTCCTTTACTTGCTGATTGTTTCTTTTCTCTCCCAATGTTCTAATCATATTAAAGTCCCCTCCCACGCACCAGGGATCTCGGATATTGACAGACAAAGCCGCTATTTCAGTTAGACAGTTCTCCTTTCCTTGGCGATCACATGGGCTGTACACCGCTATAAACCACCAATACCCCTCTCTCCCACTGTTGATTTTAAGAGATAGGGAGTGCATTCCTTCCATTTTGTCAACCACCTTTATGCTTCGAACATTCCACATAATTAGAATTCCACCTACAATACCTTCTACTGGAAGGCTTGCCCACCCCACAAAATTCTTTCCATAACTGAGAGATCAACCTTATGTCCACTTCTTCCTTCTTGGTTTCTTGGATCGTGACCAAGTCAGCTCTTGCTGCTAAAACTGTTGATCTAATGAGTCTCTTCTTCAATTCAGCTCCACATCCCCGAATATTCCAGCTTAGAATCTTCATTAAGAACAAAAATATCCCCAAAAACCATCACTCTGACCTACTGGACTTTGATCAACTGTGCATTGATCGACAGCAGGAAGTTGTTGACCCTTTCGTACTCCCGTTGCTGTGTTGTCACTTCGCCCTGTCTACTTTCTAACCAATTCATCATCTGTTGTTCCCCTTCCGAGATGAGCCTTTCATATGGGTGTAGAGCATCGGTCTCAGTGGATTGTCACTCGGCCTTATGTCCTTCGTTAAAATCCATCTCAGATGGGTGGCCTTCTGTTTCGCTGGAAAAAAGAAGAGGCAGAAGAAGTTGAATCAGAGGTGCGTACCTGGGAGTGCTCATCCTCGTCCTGTGGTTCTGTTCCACTCCCTGGGCCAGTATCTACTCCGGTGCAATCAGCATCCATATGTTGAGCTTCTGGTACCCGTTCGGAGCCTTCGCGATCCTGTGGATCCGGGTATTCTGACTCCGTGCCTAGATCCATCTCATTTCCTTGTAACAACTTTCCCCAGTGGGCCCCGGTGTCTGTCATAGTCACAGGCCCTTTCTTTTTCGTTCTCTGGTAAACATGCAGGATGGGCCGCGCTCTTTTTAAGTTCTGCAGCCCGTATTCCTTGTAGGGTCCACTTACTCACAGCCCACTTGACTTCTTCCTTGGGCTTTTCTCTTTGGGCCCCATCCCATTCTCATCTTCCCGAGTCCAGCCCTCCTGGTGACCCACTTCCGTTTGAGAGGCCCAGTCCACTTTTTTAAAAGTCGACCATTTGGCCATATGCCTCTTTCCAGTTTTAGCCACGTCGGCATACCCCGTTGTCTTCTTCCCATTTGCTCCTCTTCCTACCTCCGCCATAATGTCTGCAGCGCCATCTGACACGTACTGGTTCTCTGAATCAAGCTCATCATTATCTTCCTCGAGATACACATCATCTTCCTCGTTACTGGAGATAGCGATCGGCGACTGTCTCCGGTCGCTGGACCTTCCTTTTCCGATCTCAAACCACCTCTTCAGGTGTTTCACGGTGAACTGGTCTAGCATTTTCTGTCTGAGTTCCTTAACCTCTAATCCCCAGTTCCGTTCAATTTTCACCAACCGCAACTCCTACACTCCATCTCTATCGTAGATCTCGAATTCTGTTGGAAGGAAACCAGACTCATGCCCTCGCAGTTGCAAAAACGTCATTTCCATGGATACCGACGAGCTTGTGATTGTGGCTATCTCCAAAAGACCACCACACTGCTCACCGATCTTGTCAAAGGTATGAACACTTCATTTCTCCGATTTTATACCCTTGACCCCCATCCAGCTATTTCTGCACACTACTTGAGCTCCGCCTGTTGCCGTCTCTACACACCATTCTTCGAAAAAGAAACCACCCAGAGTGGTTTGGTATTCGCCTCTTCGGACAATCTTGACCTCCGCCTCATCTTGGCAATAAATTAGCCCCCTCGCAACATCCAGTTTCTGGATATATATCTCCCTCTTCAGAATTCTTCGTACCGATTTTTCAATCACATTCTACCCAGTTTCGTTTGATGTCCTGATTATCAAAAAATCTTTGCCACCATTCAAATTCCTATTCTGACTTCCCACTCTTTGATTTTGCAGTTCTTTCTTTGTATTCCTTCGTCTCCTTCTTCGCTCCACCTGTTCTTTCCTTCTCCCCTCCTTGTTTTGGCTTTCCTCATCCCCCGTAGTATTCCTCGCAGTTTGTGGAGCATCCCACTGCTCTGTTTCCAGCTTCTCCTTCCTCATTCGAGTGTCCTCCTCTCGGACCACCGCCTCCAAAGCCTTCCACAGGTTTTGTCATGTCTCCGTGTCGTTTTCTTCGGGAAGAATGATATTCTTCGATCGACCTTGGATCAACTTTGTAATCTTGATGAAGCGTCCCCTGTCGTTCACCAGTATTTCCATGAGGATACTATATCCTTGTCCTCTAACCACTCCGATCTCGACCTCTGTGTGTCTGCTTACTAACACCTTTTCCACCCGTCGCTTTATCCACTGCACTGCTTCTCTGGATAAAGCAAATGGAAGTGTTTTTGTCTCGTCACTTCCTGAAGTATGATCTCTTTTGAATCTCTGGTCAAGCAAACCGAAAAGTATTTAAAGGACGTTGCGAACAAGAAATAGTTCCACTCCCCATTTGACATTTTCACCAACTGGCCTTTATGAGCCTTAACTAGCTTTGACCGTGTGGAAACTTATTTCTTTTTATGGAAACTGGTAAGCTCCGGTTTCGGTCTTCTTTGTGTTTTGTCTTTTCTGTCTAGTTTTCTCCTCCGGTCCACCACTGTCCAACCCTCCTCTTTGTCTTCTTCCTCATTCGGTTTGACCAGAATATTCTTCCACGTTTGCAGATCCGTCTTTGCATGCCAACTTGTTGCACTATTCCATTGCTTTCCTTCCTTCTGCTTTTCTCCATTTCCAACTGTCTGTTTCCTCGAAATATCTCGGTAGTCCTTGCGAGGGTGTTCCACTACCCTTAAATCTCTGTAGTGTTGATACGAAATACTATCAACGTTGCTCCATTGCCTGGTGCCATCCTTTTGCCATTCTTGTCAAGTGTTCTGTTGCTGTTCAGCACAGTTGCTCCTTTGTCGTCCGTTTCAGTCCATGTTGTTCAGTTTGGAATTTTTTTTCTCAAATGGTTGGCATCTTCATTACCTGTCATTCACAGAGCAGAAATGGAAGCTGACTCCACCGCTAAAATCTTGAATAGTCTTGGGAAAGATTCCGCCCCAAACTCACTTTTTGAAGTCCATGGAAATACATCCACTCCCTCCTTCCAAGCTTTAATTCTATAACCCAACTCAAAGTTTGAAACAATAACACTTTTAAATTTTAGGAAGACACTCAGGATGGAACTAGGGTGTTTCATACTGTGTTTATTTATAAATTTTTCTGCTCATAGTTGCTCTGTAGGGGAGAACAAACGCAGACCTAGAGCGTGCAACCTATTTTTCTTTTCACCAACCTTTTAACCTACTGTCCTTTTCTCTTCTGTTTTTACTCATTTTCACCAACTTCTGACTCTTACATTACAGTGCAGTTAATCAGCAATAATGAGAAAGAGACCAAGACAAGAACAATCTGGCAAAGAATATCCTATTAGAAATTATAATAGAACTTTCTTTATATGAATTAGACATATCAAGTAGGCAATCTGACAGCCAATTAATCAATCAACCAATTTTTCGGATCCCTATAAAAAGATTTGGTCTGGTCTATGTCTAATTCATGTTGAAACCAACATGAGCATGATACATGATTTTGAATCATACTCAAATAGATGGCTAGCATCAAATGTATTTTGCACCCAAGTCATAACTTGTTGGTCAGAGATTTCTTTGATGGTCAATTTTCAAGAATGGAAAAGACAACTTTTAAATCAAAAACATACTTGTAAAGGAATGTCCATATATTGATTATAACTATCATAAGCTAGATAGATTCAAACATAACAAATTTACCTTATCGCAAAGCTTTTGCAACTCGGTCATTGCTACAGGTGATAGAATATCTGGTCGAATGCTCAGCGCTTGCCCAAGCTTTATGTATGCAGGACCCAAAGAGGTCACAATCTCACGTAATTCAATGGCTCTTGCAACTTCGTTCTAATTTTATGCCAAAATTTAAAAAGAAAACAAGAAAAAGAATAAATACATAATCATGAGAAAGAGTTATATGAATCATTTATGTCAAGAATATTTAAATAACAATGATGAAAGAAAGTAGGGAAGACGATCGTGAAAAAGAGTCATATATATTTCAGGGTCGTTGCTGAATTGGGTTTGTTTGGAATTTAGATGCACTTGCTCTTTTGTTCTAATAAAGTAAAAATAAAATAAAATAAAATAAAATAAAAGGCAGCAAAGAGGAGGGATCCCAAAATCAAATATATCCATCTACCATTTAAACAATGCTATGAGAAACTGCTGCTGAAGAGGAACAAGAAGAAACAACTAAGAAAAATAGTCAAGCAAACATTTCATTAATTTATAAGAATAAGAAATATGACATTACTTTCAATAAATTGTTAGGTCTTCAACTGATAACTGTTTGTGTCTATGACATAGATACTAACAACTTTACCTGGCTGGATTGGGTTGGAAACCAAAAATCTCTGAGAACAAGATAAAAGTAAATTTTCTAAATACAGTAGATTATGTGAACACCAGTAATTTAAGAATGTACTAGGTCTATACTGATCCAAATGTTAGTTTGTTTACCTACTGCATCTATAAAAGCTCCCTGCACCCCCACCAACCTTCCCCAGCTTGCTCTCTAGATATACATGTAGAGTGAAAGCTAGGGATGTCATCACAATTGAAAACCAGAAAAATTAAATTAAATTAAAAAAATAAAAAATAATTATTGTAATGTCATACATTTCGGCATTTGTGTTATATCTATACATATGCATCAGGCAGGTTGGAGGGGCTCTCAGCGATGTTTAGCGATCACTTAATAGACCCAAGAATAAAGTAAATCAACCAAAACTCAATCAGTTGGAAGGGTGATATGTAAGAAATGCCAACTAAGATGCAATAGATGACATTCCAAATGGAAATTAATATTATAGTAGTGCAAAAACATATAAAGCATTCATCAGAAAAGGTCTAATCTTTCAATAACTAAATGGAATAGAATAATTCGTTCCTCAAGCTACTGAATTTGCATAGGTATCTTACATCAAATGACTAATGTATAATACCACCATAACCAAGATAGGATGAAAATTGAATTCTTTTTCAATATCCATCTTAAAGGATTTTTAATTTTAGTATCAATTTGGGTGTTGTTATAATATGGATATTCTTAAAAATAGAAAGGTTGCCAATCTTCAGGTTTATTAGATAGGCCCAACATGCAGGAAAAATTAAGCAAAAGTAATAGGCAGATTCCAACACAACAAGTTGAACCTGATTACCAAGCACTGGACTTTTTTAGTTTGAAAAGCTGTCCAAAATTTGAATAATGATCCCAGCATATCTCATTAAATATTAAATAAAACCACATCAATTAGTAGTTTAGAAGAAATTTTTCAAAACTAACCACATGAAATTATTAGTTTAGAAGAATCATTCTGAAACTAACCATATAAGCTACTAAAGTCAGACCTAGTGTGTCATCTTCATCTTTACTTGCTACAAATTGTATGCCACATCCCTTGTTTTGATAACATATTATGCGTTCAGAATTTTGACTTCTATAATAGTATTAGAATCATATTATCATAGACAAGAATAAGTAATTGAATAAAAAGAAAAAGAAAAAAAGAGGAGAAACAGGAAGCAATCTTGAAAAACATTTATATGTTGAGTTTAAAGCACATCATTATCCTTCCCAACCATTCCCAATCTCTTCCTACCGTATACTATGGTGGTTCATGTTTTTGAGGCATGCATCTTCATTTTTGGCCTTCATTTAAAACAAACCAAGAAGGGGAGCCATGACTGAATGATAAGAGTGGTTGTTGCTTGAGCATGTAGTCATGGGTTCGAGTTGTAGAACCAGCCTCTTGCAAACCAAGGTAAGGTTGTGATATTAGATCCTAATGCAGTCCAATTCGTCAATTCTCCGAATAGGCAAGAGCTCCGTACATTGACCCGCCTCTTTTTAAAAAATTAGAAGAAACCCAAGTTCATTAGATGAGAAAATGATGTCTCTAAGATTTCTCTATATCACTAATTGTAGTGTCATATTCGTCTTTCAAATCATTGGAGATTCCTCTTAGTAAGTAGTTAGTTTTCTAATTTAATAAAATGCCAAAGTTTTCTAGAAACCTTTAGCATTTGTCTATGCTCCTTCGGTAGGATCATTCGAAATAACACAATATTCCAATCTCAAGTTCTTGGTAGATGGTAAACACAGCTAGGGAGAAAAATCCCAAGAATTCTTCCATGGAATCATTGTACAACATTTTCTTCTATCCAAAGCTCTCATCAAAAAAAATATATTCATCCAAACTTTTCTTTTAATCTCCATGAACTTCATTCTCAAGCATGTCTGAGTCATCCAAAGTTCAAAACAACCCTAGCAGCATTTTGAAACCTAGCAGATCCAAACCATTGGAGAATAGCAGAATCACCAATTGTCATACAATTTGAACGAAGAAATTATTTGAAGAGGTCCCAAACTCTTAGATTTTGAAGACTTGTCTAAAGAAAAGAGGAAAACTCTTTCATTTGTTGGAAACTTCCCAAGCATTAAGAAGTCCAAATTTGGTGTGTGAGATGAGGACTCGATGATTATGTCTTGGATGTGGAGCTCGACGATTCCAGAGATAAGTGGAAGATACATGTTCCTATCATCAACCAAAGAAATCTAAGAAGTGGTTTGAAAGACTTATTCAAAGGCGAAAGATGTTGCACCCACCGATAAAATATGGTGATGATGCTACACCTTGCCACAATACTCAAAAAGGGAAAGAACAATGTCAAGGCATTGCCTAGACGCCTAACCCCCTCGAGCACATAAGCCAATTGTAATTTATATTTTTTTTTTTTGGAAGGGATTGAAAGAATTTTTATTTTAAACTCTAAATTAATAAAAAAATTAAATAATATATTACAATAAGTAATATAAGATTTACTTCGATATTATGTATATGATGCAAATTATGGAGTTGATAAAGATGACACAAATAGATTAATTAATGGTGATGATGATGCTTTGCATATTCCAAGAGGACCGATTACAAGGGCCCGTGCCAAGAGA